>UCOJ01001460.1:0-29823 GCA_900474305.1 Cecidostiba fungosa
GCACATCAGAGTGTATGCTATTATATATGGTATATATGTGTGTGTGTGTGTGTGTGTGTGTGTGTGTATGTGTACATATACCTACACACTCCGGTAAATATTGCCAGAAGCGCCCAGGCAGTTTGCCCTATCTTCCTAGCTCACCTGGTGTGGGAAAGTGAAGATTCGACGGAACCCATCAAAGAGCATATTAACCATTACGAGAGTAGCTGCAGTCAGCCCTTTATATAGAGACTACATTCCTAGGTTGCGTGAGCATCGGCTTTTGATGCATCGATTTAGTATTTCGCTATATACAGTTGCCAGAGGTATGGATAAAAACGACAACGCGGCGGGATAAAAAAGGCCAAGATGGAAGCGCGAGACGGAAAAACCCGGTGAAAAGAGAAAACGTATTTTCCGGTCGGAAAGCGCTCCGAGTCCAGAGAAAGACACACTCTCTCTCTCTACTCTCTCTCTCTCTCTCTCACTCTCTGTCGTTCTTCTAACTTCATCTCGAGCGCCAGCAGGTCTTTCTGTTCTTGTTCGGATTTTTTTTTGCATTTCCATTACTGCATCTCGCGCTTTTGTTATGGCTATTGTTAGCCAGGTCTATTATTCAATCGAGAGCTGGATTCGATGAAATGTTTACTCAGCTTTAAATGGGTGTTATTATTATCTTTTTTTTAGCATTTCTACTTGAGATGTTCTTTTTTCAAAATTGTATTAAATATGCACTGTTGCATATATATAAAATGATAATTCGCAATTCAATATTTATAGGTAGTAAAAGTGATTTTGGTTTATTATATGAAACTATTAAAAATATTTGCAGTCTCTCTAATATAATAATTATACTCTCAGCCTATTCAAAAGCCATATATAATTAAATCATTTCTCAATAGCTACCCAAACACATATAGCCATCATATACCAGGAAAATCTCAGCAGTAAAATGCCGGCCACTGCTCGCGAAGGGTTAATCAATTTCC
This sequence comes from Cecidostiba fungosa, assembly GCA_900474305.1. NCBI lineage: Eukaryota > Metazoa > Arthropoda > Insecta > Hymenoptera > Pteromalidae > Cecidostiba > Cecidostiba fungosa. The sequence continues at coordinate 972 of UCOJ01001460.1, forward strand.
CCTTACACACCCGATGCTCGCACCTCCGGCTTCTTTCCGCCTCCCGTGTAATTCTCAATCTCGGCCGGGTGTCGCGCCTTATTTATCGCGTCCATTTAAGCACTCCTTACGCGGCTTATCAGATCGCGCCGACGACGAGCCCGGCCGGCATCGCGATAACACACGCTAATACTTGCCCCGCTTTACAACGTTGAGCCGCCGGAGCTATTAAGCTGCCTCGCGCGCCTTTTATCTTTTCACCGAGAAGGAAGTTTCCGGCTATGTCGGCTGGGTATATATGTATGTATATAAATACCCTCGACGTGTGTACCGTATTGTTTGGGCACGATTTCGTATCAGATCTAGACTGTATTGCCGGTCGCGATACTGGTGTGTCCTTTTGTCTTTCGCGTCGCCCGGTACAATGTTAAGTTAATGGAGCGTGTAATGTAATGTTCCTAGAGTAGACAAGGCTGGGAAGGTGATGGCGAAAGGGTTGATGGGGTGGATGGGTACATAGATTCGAGCTTGGTCTTACAGCACAAAATTATCGTCTATATATTTAAAATTGTTCATGTATTTTTAGAATCCGGCAGTTTTGGAATTGTTTGTGTGTATACTTATAATATAAATGTACTGCTATGACAACAAAATATATTACAGCATTGCGCAGCGTTGTCGCTTTCAGCGATTGAGAGAAGATACGCGAGAGACGGTGTCAGAGAGCTGAGCTTCGCGAAGCGTAAAATAGAGATAATGATTGGCACGGACCAATCAGCTAAGCCAGACCGACGCTCTCTGGTCGCTCGGTTAGTCACCCGGCTAATGAGAACACAGTAATATAAACTTTTCCGATTTACACGGTGACGTCACGCGCGCACTTGGGCTGTTGCATACTATTCTTTTTAAATTCCGCTGTTTCATTCGAGGTTGTACTTTGAATTTTTGAGAAAAATCAACTTCACTGATACACGATACAGTGCTGTTAACGATAAGCTCCTCCATTTTTTTCGTCCATCGACAATTCTCTCCATTACGAGGGAAGCTGAAAATGCGCACTCATCCTAATCATCGGATGCAACCGCGTGCATACGACTGACAATGTGATCCATTCAAAACGCATCCGGCTAATTTTACGCCAAGAGCCAAGAAAGATAGGAAGAGAGAGAAAACCGACATAATTAATCCTCGTCCTTGTATGCGCGAAATTTTATACCCCAAGCGCGTTCTATGTATATATTCCACGAAGCGACAATGACTCTGTCGAGTCGCTTCACGGGAGCAGGTACATAGAGAGCGTATCATTATTCTCGCGGCGACAATAACGAATAATGGATTTGATATTCATTGTCTCAATTGTGAATGAGAGAACAAGCGAACGCGTGCTAGAGAGAGAAAGAGAGAGTGAGAATTGGAGGTGAGAGAAAGAGGAGATAAATGTAGTCGGCGAAAGATAAAATTGGAGAAGCAGGAAATGGAAATCTGAGGATCTGGCTAGATCAATTCTAAGAATGGGCTTAATAACGGTGAGGGCAAAAGGTATATGCTTGATGCATCGTTTATAATCGCCGGGAGCTGAAATTTTCCTGTGATAAAATGGGATAATCGGATCTAATTACGGCGTAATGTTGCGCTAATGAGGAAACAGGATGATGTACTATGGTTGCAGCTACGGATAATATTATATAATGGAAAATTCATTTAGATCAAGCATTTTTAAGTTGAAAATAGTCTCTATAAATAGATAGGAAACTATATAAAATTGAAAAGTCCACGTACGACTATAGTCGGATCAGTGACATTGCTCTATAGACATGTGCCATATCCCGAGGCTCATAACCTTCACCCTCAGCCACAATTACCCTCGTAACACAGAGTAAATGCCCTATAAAGCTTCGTTTTCCCATCGGTGTTTATAGGTAGAGAAAAAAAGAAGGATGAAAAAAAAAATCTCTCCGACAGCCGCATGTGACCAGGTCACGACTAAGCACTTCCCCCGAGATATATTACCCCCTATTATAGCCCAGCTACGATGCTGAAGAGAGAGTGTGTGAGAGAGAAGCTGTACAATGCAGTAGCTGCCATGAGCTTTGGACTCTTGATCTCCATATTTTAATTAAAAGCCCTCGTGCACACTCGTGAGCTTGCAAAAGTCTTCCTCTCGAGCTAAGCGGCGAGGATGCGACGACACTCCGGCAGCGCAGCTCACACAGCTTCATAATTACGCGAGATGCATTTTCCTCGCGATTCTTCCCCTTCGTGCTTCAATCCTATTTCTACTCCGCATGTATGAACCACCGTGAGGGTAAGAGTGTGAGAGAACGAATACCTATATCGTAATGGCTTGATAGCTGGCTAAATCAGTGGTTATAAAAAACTTGCTGAAAGATCTCGGTTTGGAAATGAAAAATAATTTTTTAGGGGCACACATACTGGACCGCTTTTCTCGATTTCTGACAACAGTGTGCTCACATGGAATATTCAATGAAATTTCAGACTTCAACAATCCGAAAAATTCATCCCAATCGACCGTAGTAACAAACACTATGAATTAATGAGGAATTATTAACTTTCTATTATGTGCGGCATCTAACAGAAAATTTACACGAGAGCTACTATGTACATCAAAGACGGAAACTCACGAACTTTAGCGTTATCGCAGCACTTCGGACAATGAGGTAAAAGACCAGCGGAGGGCGGTGATAAAGGAGTGTCAGTCGATAATTTGATTAAAACCAGCCTTTAAAGACATCGGCTCCTCGCCATTCTTCCATCGTCGTGAACGAACACAAGAAGCGAGCCCGTAAAAGACTTTGTTTAACCCCAACTGCCGCCGCATCGTCCCCCCGAGTGCTTCAGCCCTAATGGACTCCTCGAGATTATCTGTGCTCGATTTTCTCCTTGCTTATATTTTTAACGCGCCGGCTCTTGTCTCGGCACTTTATTGAGCGAATTATCACTTTTTTATCGAATTCGATGAGAGCGCAGTGCCTTTCATTGTTATCAGTTTTAAATTAAATAATAAATCGTCCGAAAAAAATGGTTTTTACATAGCTACGAATTTTTTTCACGCAGCAAAACAAAAGGATTTTGATGTCTTATAAAGACTCATTAACGAGCTTTATCTTGAGTAAAGTTTTTAGTTGTTTATTCGTTCAAACGAAATGGCAATACAAAACAAGAGTTTCCTCTTCTTCCAAAGACTTGCGAAAAAAGTCACACACGAATATACATATATATCAGCAAATCTGTGCGAAACGCCGTGTAACAAAAAACGATCTAGTCGCTGATCATTTTTTGCTTTTCGTAGATATATATATACACACACTTACACAGAAAACCACACGAGGACGTCCACTTGCAGATATAAATCACCGATAACTATCTAGAATTTCCCACATAATTCGCAAAGCTCAAGGAGTCACGCGTGCGCGACAAGACAATCGAAAATCCGCGAAATTCTTTCGGTCCCTCTCTTATCGCATTTCCTTCATCTGTTTCTAGTTGCCTCCTCTTTTTTGCTCCTTTCGTCCACTCAACACTTGACTGTTTTCTTCTCCAACACAGGCCGAGCAGAGTCGAAGAGTACGTTGAACGCAACTTTTTAAGCACTCCAACTTTTCTGTTTTCCTTCACTACCAGTCGTCGGTATAAAGAAACTACGTATTCGTTAAGAATTTTGCTTGTTATTCTTCATTGCGAAGCTTTTATTGATCATCAACGATGTTGCAATTTCGAGTGGTGTTTGAAGTTAAAGAAGAAATTAGATTCGTCGCAGCATACGTTGACATGTACCACTTGCACGTGTCCAAAACATCTATAATTCTTATATTAGTTACATACATGCAATGTAATCAACAAAGTGCAAAAATTTTTTTTTTCAAATATCATATCACAGAATACTATTATTCTCGGCAACTCGATTATCTCTCGGTACTTATCTAACTAGCAATACTCGTAGCGGAAAATATTCCGGATGAGTGTGCCGTCGTATACTCTGTAACGAACTACAGTAGAAAGAGAAGCAGCAAACACGGGATATTCGGAATTTCCGGTGAGGGCTTGGGCTATAGTAATGGTGGTCAGTTGGAGAGACGCGCTTTATTGTCCAGTCGGAAGTGATGCGATCACTCTCGTAACAACTCCTCGGGGCTCGATGTCGCCAGGTGAGATAGAATAAACGGAACAGTCAGAAGACTACTTCGTTTTTCTTTTTCTGGTTCTTTGCGACTCTTTTTCTCTCGGAAGGAAACTCGCGGTTCGCTGACGTCTGATCATAATTACCTTTTTCTACTAATTAAACTCATGTACGCTATAATAATGACAGATAAAATAATATAAAAATCGTTAATTTTTCGTTAACTACGACGGGCATAAACCAATGTTTCAAACGATCTTTTCCACCGTACCTGCCACACATCCACACACATTCGCGCTGTTTCTCGTCCGTATTCCATTTGGACTCTCGAGTTCGAAGACTCTCTTTCACGACGACTAGCTACTATGCGAAACTTTGTTATTATTCCCCGAGGGTCCACCGGTCTCTCTTCTTCGCTCGCTCGAACTATCGCAAAATCACGTAAATGGAGTATCTCCCACCCCTCTCTCTCTCTCTCACTCTTTCACTCTCATGAAGCTTCGAGACTGGACGCACGCCTCGGAGCATCCAACCGTTGAATCCTGATAGTTTTTTTCTCTCCTCTGTGATGCGTTACTCTGGGAGTTTGTTTTTTGAAGGATAACTATTTCGCGAAGAATCTCAATAAAGACGATGGAATGCTTGCAGGCCAGTTTTAATAAAATATTTCAGCAAAAACGTTGATTGGTATCGCTGATTATTGTATAGGTTATTGGCGTATCTTCTGAGAAGTTTTTGATGCCGTTTGTTCACCTCTAAGTAGAACATAGAATACCAATTTCATTTCCACACTCTCAAGACTTCGAAAAAGCTACAGCGCTCCAGGGCGCGTAGTGTCGTAATATACATGATATATATGCCCTGCGACAATTGAGATTTGTCGGAAAGACAAATAAAACTCTTCCAATTAAGCATTCGCTTGTCTACAGTGTGAACAAACAAGAAGCTCATCGCTTGTATACTGTGTCTCTCTGTGAAAAGCTCTTTTCGGTGAAAAACACGAAATTAAATGTGAAATTGGAACGAACTTAATGTAACTTAGGTTAGCAGTGTCGCAGCGCCGTCGGCAGCGTGTTTACTCTACAAGAATCGTCCAACTGAAAGTATATGTATAGCTGTGTATACGCCTGCTGTCCTTGAAGGAAGTGCGGTGAACACGCAGTGCAGCCACCGAGAGTTATTCCAATTTCATGCGGTCGCGTGTGCGATGCGCTAATGAAAACGGCAATTTAATTAGAGACTGCTGCAGTGCAGGCATCTTCTTCCTTGCTCGAGTCGTGTGTACTGCAGCTCCTTTGGAATATCGCGACGATACGACTATACTTTTGCTGGAAAAAACCGAGAGAGAAATAAAATAATGGTATATATAACGTTCGTAATTAGGACGAGAAACGTGACTTGTATTAGTTGTAACGTTTAAAGAAGATAGTTCTATATAAAATTATGTATACTGAATAATTCCTGATAGAAATTTTCGCAAACCATTCGTCGACCGAAATTTACACAGATTGGCCACCAATCGTTCGCCAATGGACTCGCTTATTTCGTCACGCTTTTGCGATTAATCTATTTTCTACCAGGATAATGCATGATTCATCAGACGGTTGCGTACATTAGATAAATTAAATGAAACCTTTACAAATAGCATAAACGATGGCATATACTGGATAATTAATTAAAACATTCACAAGCAGATGAGATTAAGCATCATCAAGAGCGTCGATTTTATATGCAGAAATTACTTTTATGTTTTGCTAAAAGAGGTTGTATAAACAGGCTGATAATTTAATACTGCAGCAATACATAAATAGAATTTAAAATTCGCAATCGTGAAAGCGAACGATTTGTTTGTTCCCGTTCAACAACAGCTGCGGCAACTGATTTCACGAAACACTGTGCCGTTTCATCGATCTTTCATTATTATTTATTATACAAAGCCATTCGCCGAAATGCAGATATTTTCGAGAGCATTTGTTTAAGTAACGCAATCATATTCCAAACGAAGTAAAACTTGGCACGTTGAGTTGAGAGAGAAAGGGACGGAGAGTAACGAATTAACTTTAGCGGTATAAACTGTGCGGTCAGTGTTTCACGCCTGAATGCACGTCGACCCAAATAACATTAAAGTCAATAAAAGTTAGCCGAAAAAAGGTCTAGCCTCGGTTGACGCTAAAACGAATTACAGCAGAGTATCGCGTTAAACGTTTAACGCTCTTACGATGCAACGACGCACTATAGTATACCAACAATTCCATTTCGTCCTCGAAATTTCAATATCTCCGTCAAACAGCGCTGCCCCTTTCCAGCAATATAAGCTCGAACTCTGCGCGAATTTGCGAGAGAAAGTTGATAACTAGTTGAATTAATTAATTACCAAAGCGCTTAGAGTGAAACGTCGTTTCCCCGTATAAGTCCGTTGTATGCCGTGGGTAGATATAAATATACTCTGTATGTATACCTATAAAGCTTCTCAAGTTAAATGCACTCCCCTCGACCCGAACAAAAACACATTCAACTAATCCGGCGAACAAGCTAGCTGAAGACGACGGAAAGTCGCGGTCGCACGTACTCCAACACACTGGTAACGCTTATGCATAGTGTATGTTTATGCGAGAAGCACGTTCGGTTAAATCTGTAGGCGACAGTTTAATTATAGCATCTCGGAATCTAAAACGCGACAGTGTCAAGGCTTCATTGACCAACAGGAGAAAAAAACGAAATGAGGATATACCATATATAACGTGGCAAATAATTTTTGTTTTTAATCTAAAAATCTATTTATTTAAGCTTTTAGAAACACCCAGTAGTTTGCAGAAAAATTTATCTGCTAATCTCTGTTCAACCGCGAAAACCTTGTTTTTATGACATTTTTCTTTGCTAGCAAAGACCTATACAGGTTCGAATTCAGTTACTGCCGCATACCCCAATTAATCAGCAAAATATCCTTCTCCGTTCTCCATAGAGACACGTCAGCTCAATCTCTGGCTCTTTCTCGTCCTCTCTAATCCATACTCGAAATCCCGAATCCACGTTCTATGTCGTGTTTCTCATCGGGGCACAGCGCAGAGAAATGAGTAAGGAGTGAGGAGGGAGAGAGAATCTTGAGATAATCGCGTTTGAATAATCTCTCCTTTAATTCTTCGTGACAGTAAAGCGCCCTCCCGAGAACGGGGTTAATATCTGTCATTAGAAACGGACCATGTGGCGAGAGGCCAAGTGTGCCTGTCTGTTTTGTGTGTGTGTGTGGGTGTGTGTGACGCCAGTCCTTTCAACTCTCTTTTTTTCTTATATTTTTTCAGTCTAGTTTGATTGCGATGCGTTTTAATTGTTACTGCTTTGTCACGGCTTTCTAGGTGCTCGGAGAGAGCAAGAAACGCGCTCGCTCTGCTTTGTTTCTATCTTTTTTTTTAAACTGATTCGAGAAAGCTGCAGGCTCCGTTTTAATGGAATTAAATTGCGATAGGATTTCTCAAAATGCTCCAAAACTTACTCACGATCACGTAAAATATTAAACGTATAGACTCATTTTTTTCTCTTTCCTAAACTTCTCGTTATTACAGTCAAATGATCAAATGCTGTCGTAAAGAGCGCATTAATCAATTACAAATTTAATCTCGTATAAATTAATAATGAGCTTTAAAAGTTCCGCGAGAAGCGGATTTCAATTTCAACAGGCGACTAAATTCTTAATCATTTCGTGCAATGAATAAAGCCCCGCCGCGCGAGTAGCGAGCGATAGCGATACACTATATAGATGTGGAAATATCCGAGAGCCAGGGAATGAAACGTTAAATTATGTAATATTGCATGCAGCCTTGTTAAGTGAACGCAAATTTATAGTATTATTTGAAAAAGTGTATTTCAAACTTAATGAGATGTGTCAAGCAAATGACTTGGAAAATGCGCGCCGCCGAGATTTCACTTGCGCATAATACATAAAGCTCGTTATATATATAATAAAAGTGATTATTTTTAAAAGGTAGTTTATGTCGCGTATGATTTACAAACGTTGACGTTTTAAAAAAAGCAATTTCACAGCGTGAATAAATATTCCTCCGAAACTGTTAATCCTGCATGCGATACCATATTCACCGAGTGAGATTCAACCCTAATAATAACCCAAACATTTTACTTTCGGCAATTCGGCCGATCAAATTAGACATCGTCAAACACAAGGATATCCAAGTATATATATACGCATACGTGAAAAAGAACGGGGCGAGAATCCTTCTAGCCCGTCTGTCCGCAGCCGAGAAAACTAATATCTCTCGCTGTTTGCCCTCGACGTCGAGCTCTTCGCGCGCGTCGACAAGACGCTTCGAGCAGTAGAACCGACGTCTCCTCTCCGTCGACGCTTCACACGCAAGATTAAACGCTAACGGTAATTCTTCCGGGATGCCGTATATATATATATATACCATAGAAACACAGCGGCATCCGACTCGAGTGTATTAAATTATGTCTTGGTTTGTTTTCCTCTCTCGCTTTCGCGAGCAAACACTCGCATCGCACACAGACACACATACACACACACATTTCGCTGACGTTGATTGATTTTTCGCCAAAGAGCGCGTGCGCGCGCGTTTTATTGAATTACAGAGGCTGTTAATAACGGCAGATTGTCGGAATCAATGTCTTTGCGTGTGTTCCGCGGCACTCGCGCAAATGGTACGGAAGATTAATTTTGAAATTGCCGCTGAACGATGGTCTTCTGAATGATTGCCGGGAAAATTAATTGGAGCGTAATATAATATAAGTTGAGTGCAGTAAAGAAAAATGTGATTGAGTTTCAGTGCGTAGGAGTTGTGTTATTTTCAATCTCTGGCTGGGAGATCAACGTTTTTTAATGGTGTGTATGCGTATAAAAATTTTTACGTTTTTTTATAATTCAAATAAAACGAGAAATATTTATTTACTTGTTTTTAAAAATGCAATTAAAAATTACCTCTCAGACCAATAAGTTTCAAATTCCACATATTTTTGTAGTAATGATTCCGTAAATATTATTTTTATGATTCTATAGCATCAGCGAATGGGAATCCATATTTATTGCATGTTAAATATTACATAAAATATTTTATATGATTCCGATTTACGTATAGCATATTGTTTAAGGTAATGATTTTTGCAATTATTATTTTTGAATTCGTATTTATTCGACATAAAATATTACATAAAATTTTATTATTTATAAGTACATAATTCAGCATTTATATATAAACTGCAAATATCTAAAAGCCTGTGCATGCAATTGTTTTGTTTGGATATTTTTGCAATATAAAGTGAATTCAAATAAAAGCATCATACATCGCCGAAAAAAAACCCATTTGCATCTTTTAGAATCCAATACTAATTGAAATCGAAAAAATTGCACCTATATTGATAGCTTGCTAGACCTTCTTCTATAGATAGATTGACACATCGGTTATACATATCAGACAAATAAAGAATTAAAAAATGCATACTTCCTATTGAGAGAAAAAAATTTTATCGTTCCACTCGAGCCCTCAGCAGTACTCGTCAAAATTCATTTGCGCACGTCTTGCTGCGTTTTACGACCAGCGCTACTCACGTGGTAAGATCGATCGCTTTCGGCTTTTAATGAAGTTATATTCGTTAACGACTAGCTTCAATGCAGGTGTGTCAGCTTAACGGTGGATATGATAAATTCGACTTTAAGAGCGCTTAGAGTACTTATTGAGGTCATGCGCTCGAGTCAAGTTTCGAGGCTGTACACATATAAACCACTACGAGGATTTTTTTCTCTTTCGTATTTTGAGCTTTTGTTTGGCGAGATTTTATTACTTCAAGTTCCGGGGGTATGAGATTCATTGCCAAAGTTTTTAAAAATGGTTTTGGGCACGAGCTAGTTGGAAAGTTTGTGGTGATTATAAAATGCTTTTTATGGAATTAAAGTTGGATCTTTTTGTGGAATTATTTAAGTTAACAATAAACTTGAGCTTATACTCGCCAGTTTTCCATCGTTATCCAGACGCAAACGCGAATAATTGAACATGTCCTCTGCGTAAAAAAGCGAAAAGTATAGACTCGCTAAAAGGAAGAAAGAGGCAAACAGATTTTTCATCGGCAAAAAATGTCATTTCTCTTATAGGATTTATTCTTGCAAATCCTCTTATACAGACTTCCGGATTTGGATTCCATGAACCAGATAGAGACGTTTTCTCATAAAACAGGAATAATGCAGGATTTTGCTATGATCCTTTATAAAACGGAAATATTTCAACTCACGTGCTAAGGAATTTTTTCTTTACCATTCGACAGCAAGTTTCATCGCTTACCTGCGATTTTCAACATCAACATACAGATATATTGAAATAAAGCATTAGACCAGCTTCGCAGTAGTTGGAGAGCAACGATTATTCAGCCTCTTTATCTCAGACGAGCGATTCCGATTAAAAGACGCGCACAAAGACGCCAGCCGTCTAAAGATAAAAGTCCGCTGAGCTCCAAAACAAAAACCGTCCAGTGCAGCAGCACTCGCGACGTTATAAGGTGGAGCTATCTACTTTATGATACAGGCTTGCGATTTGCGCCTTTCTTCCCAGCAGTGGCGCGTTAGCCCGCGGCGGTAAATTTAAAATTATGCGGGTAATGCACAGTTTCTGCCTCGTACGTAGCAAGTGCCGTGGAAGAATGGAGCGCGCGCGCGCACGCGAGGAAGGCGCGATAATGGACTTTCAGTGATAAAATGGCTTTATACCGCGCCCACGCGCTCCGGAGGTAAGGAAACTATTAGGAGACGCGGGCTTCTGCTACTGCTGCTGCGACGACGAGGTAGAATCGTAATTTATGGCGCTGGAACGGCTTGGCGTTCTGATACTCACTAGAGACGTAAATTTGAGAAATTTCTAGCTTCGCGGGATAGACGTTCGACACGTAGGGGAATCGACGCGTGATGTATATACTCAAGGAAAGAAGTTTAGAGGTTTTCATTTTTTTTTCTTCTTCTGGAATTCTCTTTAATTTAACTTTTTTGTATGTAAGAGGGTTGTTCCGAAAGAAATGCGAGACGAAGCAGACATTTTTGAAACTTTGAAGAAATACTTTTTAAAAACTGTGCAATCCACCGTCCTTTTTGTTATATATTTTTTTCGAACTTGCGCAAAAGAATTTGGAATATTCACAGAGTACATTTTCATTTTGTATTTATCGCAGAGTCATGTATCAAACGAATACCATGAAAAATTATGTCAAAAAAAAAATTGGAACGTTAATAAAACAATAAAAACGATCATAAAAAAAACAAACTTAATCATCAAAATCAAAGGCAATAATGCCCACTTTACCGACTATAATTAATTCAGCACTATATCCTACAGGGTATCAGCATCAAAAAGCAGCTTGGAGGAAATAAAAAGGTATAATAAAAACCCGCTTCTCGAGGCGCACGCGCGCGCTCCACTATTCGAAAAAGTAACGCGCATCCGGCAATAAATTCCCGGGCAATTTGTACAGCGCCGCGAGAAATCGACGAAACGTATACGCGATACTGCAGCCCACGGAGACAACGTGCAGCCGCTTTATCGAAACGGAAGAGCGGGCTCGCGGAAAAATATAAGGCGAACGCGCAGCAGCTTCCGCGATAAGTGCGTCACGTTGCGCTGCAGTCACCTGCCCCCCTTTTTATCCGGGAGAGCCAGCTTGGCTTCTTCCTGCTTAGCCCCTGCGATGCTCTTTCCTGACGCTGATGCCGTCGTTTCTTCTTTTTATTTTTTTACTCTTCCGTTTTTCTGTCCGACTTGCAGTAGTGCTATATGTTTCGGACTATATTTAAACGACGTTTGCAGGTACATAAAGATTTCTGTTCCTAGCAAATGTCATCGTTCGTTATGATCGACGTTATCTTTATGCAAATAATATTTTCCCGATTATGATTCAAAAAACAAATACTAATAATATTAAAGTATACGAGAAAGAAGTGCATACGGGATTTCTTCAATTGGACATTTCTTTTTTATACAGACTAGCTCATACACTATATAGGCAGACTCATCCATTCGCTCGTAACGAAAGGAGGGTCGTCTCGTCGCGCATCTCGTGTATCTCCTCCCTCGACTGCACATACACAAGAGAGGTTGCGCAACTTTCCAAGGGATGTGTGTCCTCCCCTGCACTCGTCGCTTTGGCATTCGCGTCTCGGAGAGACGACTACGTCCTTGCTTCTCTCCCTCTCGCTCTCTTCCATTCCTTTAGCTTGACGCCCTATACCGACTGCAAATGCGCACAGCTCGCTCGACGACGATGAACGATCCGGGGCCGCTGCTGCTGCTGCTGCTTCTGCACACACGTGTGCCGCAAAAGAGAGTCGTACGTGACCGCGCCGAGAGACTCGAGTAAACGAGCCCCTGCGCAGCTGAGAAAAATTGCCGCGAGAATGAGACTACGCCGTGTTCTCGTCTGTATATTATATGGGCTGGGTGGAGAGCGTGAATTTGGTAGACGGAGTGTGTCCTCGGGATATGGATGCCACTACTGCTGTTTAACGCGGCAGCTGATGGGTAATAACATTAGTGATGCTTTTTAGGGTACCGCCGCTGCGCTACTGCCAGGAATGTAATTCAGCTGCTGATTTATGATCAGTGTGCGCGTCGGAGGTCTTGGAATATAAGGAGTTATCGCTCTCATTTGTAATATCATCTCTCAACGGGACTATATGTATTTTTATACTCGCTGTTGACGTAATTAATAACTTTGCGTTAAGAGACAGAAATTCAATAGAGGCTGCTGAGTGTACGTTTTTCCTGCGAAATTTAATTAAACCTCGAGCCACCAATTATCTGCTGTTTATGAAACCTGACACGACAATCCATTCATTCGAGGCAAGACACTCAGAACAATTGAAAACGGTTAATCTAACGTAGAGAAATTCTCCGGCTGTCCCCAGACGTGGAAAAAGCGACAACAATAAAAAACGCTATAGTAGAGAGAATAGGAGGACGAGCGAGAAAGGGAGAGCACACGAAGGAAGAAGAGAAAAATAGAGCGTAATTCAAGCCGTTGCACCGAAAAGATGCCCCAGCATTTGTCGCCGGCTCTGCTGCGTCAAGGATCCGGCGACACGAGTTGGAACCTATTTACAGGGTCGATTGTCGCGCGTCGGACGCCACCGAGGAAATGAGAGAAAGAGACCGGGATTTATGCAGAGAGAAAGAGAAGGAGAGTAGCGCCTTTTTTTCCTAATTCTTGAAACTTTGTGCGCAACTCTTCACGCGTGAAACATTGTATGTTAATTTATGCGCGCGCATCTTTTTTCATGCTCGGTGTTTTAAGGAGATTTTGCAGAGGCTATATATATAAAACTGCGAAGCGCGTCCTCGGCAAGAATGTGTGCAGAGAGGATTTTCCCTGATATGGGTGAATAAGTTTATGCAAACGTATGAGAAGCTTAAATGTACAGGATGTTACATTGTTTGCTGTTCTTAAATAAAGCCTTTTACGCTTGAGTGTTTGTTAAAAACTTTTGTATTTCTCTGCGTGTAAAGTGTAAATTGAAAAATTAATTTTTCTATAATAGTAGCTGCATTATTCTGTTTTATACTTAGTGTCAGTTTTTAGCCCATTTGAAATTAGTACAATATAAGTATTTTATCAAATTGGAAAAATGAAAATATTGACGTTAATTATATGTAGATCACCATCAGCAACTTGACATTTAGTCGAAGGTATGTCCCCCTCCCCCCAGCATCAACTTCGATCCATCTAAAGGACGCTTCCGGTCATAAACCAATTTGTCTGTCGGCTCCGCGAAAGTGCGAGAATAAGTCTGGTGGTATTAAGGGAAACTGTTTCCGACTTTTGAAAAATCGTTGCATCCTCATGGCCGTCAGTCTTTTTGCCTGGAGTGAAAAAAAACTGCGAAACGACAAGAAGATAACGTGAAGCTTTAATATACTCCGACTTACAATGACCTTGTTTTTCGTAGAAACATACATTTTTATTCACTATTTAATGCTCGGTATGTATATGTAAACTGAGAGTTTCTTCTATTCTTTTCCTGAAAACGATAAAGGTAATAACAAAAAAAACACTCTGTTAAATTCATCAAACGCAATTATTATCAGTCCGTTGTCGCAGAAATAGGCTTCTCTGCGACCAAAAGTTTCATTGTTTTCATTTTTCTCGTTAAAATCCGCAATCGCACGAATTCCTTATAAAATATAAATTTATTATTCTAAATATAGTATAAGTGTAAATACCCACAGCGCAAATTGGAACCGGCTTTCTTAACCGTGCCAACATACAAACATAAAAAAAACAAATCTCTTTCATTGCGCCCTGGTCACTCATTTGATCTCGCTCTAAAAAAAACAGTTGCGAAAATTTAGCTCAATCCTTTCAGCGTCACAGGTAAACGAAGCGTGTATCCACCTATATACAGCACCACTAACGAGAAAGGAGAATTGTTAAAATAAAGAGTTGGCCGGTCTCGAGTATTTGCAAAAGAAAAAAAAACATTCAAAGCCAGGAAGTCAAGGAGCGACGAGAATAGTCCTAAATAATTCGAGCTCTAGTTACAGGTGAAAAGAAAAGAATCTGGCACACGCGAGCTTTTCGAAGAGGAGAGAAGGTCAGCAAGCTTAGTTAAACTGCCAATTTCCAATGCGAGAGCTAAGAAGGGCGTTTCTCTTTTTTCTCCCCCTCCCCCTTCTCTCTTTAGGTGTAGGAAAAGCGCTGGAATTGAAAATACGAGAAGCAGATACGACAACGAGGAAAGGAAGAAGGGAAAGAGCAGATACCCGGTGGTCTGATCGAACGGCTCGGACTCGACCGCAAAAATAGCCTATTAGAGCATTATCGGCACTCGAGATAAGATATTGCAATTACCCACCTCGATAGCGGTCTGGACAAAAAATATATTTATTATTATAGCGTGACTACGAGCGATTGATACTTATCGGATGATCGTTTCTTCTTCTTCTCTTTCCGCCGTATAACCTCGACCATTTTTAACGGCTCAAGGGTCGTAGTACGCAAAAAAGCATAATTATGTTCATATTATTCTCTACCACATACATCCTCCTTAAAATAAAAAGATTTTGAAGCTTAAAAAATGTTGACGCTTCGCCGTTAGCCCCAGGATTAAAAGCCTCTCCGTTGTCCTAATCAGAACTGATCTCTCTCACGCGTCCTCGGAGCGACGACCTACTCTCCATCACCGCCTACTCTTTCCTTCACCCCCTCAAATCTTAGATAACCCTGCCGAGACAGCTGTACAACCCGTCACACATACACACACTCTACATTCAGAGTGACGGGCTGATTTCCTTCCTCGAAAAATATGACGGACCAACTGGCTAAACAATGGTGCGCGAGAAAAAAAGTAAGGGAGAGAGTTCGCATGAATTCACAAGAGCTCCGGGACGACATTATTTAAAGCGGCCTCGCGCCTCGTAAAGCCGAGGAGGTGACAAATTGAGCGAGCGACGCTGAATTGTAACGTCATCCACGTATACACACACAGACACGTTTTGCATATGAGAGAGAAGAAATGTAAGAAAGTGAGACTAGCCATTTCTCGAGTTGGCGGAAGTGAGGCTACTCCGCCGAGAGGATCTCAATTTTCCGTGCGATAATAGAATGCACGAGTCGAGAGGGTACGAGAGTGATGCGGACCTCTCCTTGGAATTGCTGTGAGATCGTTCTCTTCTGAGAAAGTACGGGGAATCTCGGACGAAGGAAAGGAACGTAGTCGTGGTAGACGCTATATGCGTTTTCGCAGGATCGATGGAATAGCCCACGAGTATTTGCACTCGTGAGCTCGAGAGGAGGTCGTAAGATCGTTGTAATCGGTTTGGTAATTGCTGGGATTTAGGTGAGTTGTCACTGGATATTCTACTGAATGCGATTTTTTTCCTGTGGTCGTACGAAGCTGTGAACTACTGTAGTATACTAAATACAAAGAGACTTCCCTGGTAGAAATCACTCTGTTATCTGGCCAGGACTTGGTCTGTCTTCGGCACAAATGGGCCGACTTCAAATAAAAAGTGGCCAAAATTGTAGTGTACCGCAAAGGCTAAAACGGCTGACCCCACACCGAAGTAAGCGGGAGTCCCATACTCTGAGGATCAAGCGCTTCCCCCCTCTATAAATAAATTATTATTTCTATTATTATTAATATATTAATAATAAGTAATAACTCATTAACAAAATATGGCACTTAAAAAGTTACGCATACGTTAAGCAAGTCGGTTTTGATAAAATTTGAATAACTAAACAGGCTGAGGCTTACTTCGTATAATTTTCGCCCTTTTCCTGTTGTACATAATAAGTAGCTCAAACTAACTTTCAAATAAAAGTTACGTCAACGTTACGGTCTCGAACTAAAGTTAAAATCCTTTTTACCTGTATTACCAAGGAAATAATTTACGAAGAGAAATTCCTGCTAACAATGAACAGCCATATACGCGGCGCATGAGATATCACACCGCCTCATAAAACGCCGGCAAAATCCGAAATAATCGCGTGTATAAAAATATAAAATTACAGACCTAAAAGCTTGATTACCTGAATAATCAAGTTAAAAAAGCTCGAGTGCATCGTCGTTCGCAAGCCGATATAGCGCTTCTACACCGTAAGCCTACTCGAGCTTGCAACCAGACGCCGTTTCGAAGCGACACTCGATCTCCGTCTTTTTATCGTCCAATTAATTCGTCGCTATATACGACGAGAAAAACTATCGACCTCGGATTCCCCTCCCCCTTCCCGTGTTACGCGATGCCTGGAAAATCCTTACCTCGATACTTATTTCCTCGTTCCTTCTCTCCCCTCTCGAGCACACGGCAGTCAATTTTCTCGCAGGCTGCTGCTAAGGCAGCCGCTCGTCTTTCGCGGGGGCAAAGTGATTTTCTCGCTTATTTCGCGTCACCGATGCCAAAAACCAGCAGCGCACAGGGCCATTCGCTTGGCAGCTGTTATTTATCAAAGGCGATGAGCTCACGCCTCTGGCAATTTGCCGTTACTCTTCGAGCGCACGAGCTTCAAGGGGTTATTATTGCGACGTATAGTGCGCTGCTTCATTTTTTTAAAGCGAGGATTGATGAATTTTACGCGCCCAAGATATGATGATAAGAATATATAACTTTCGATACTTTAGAACAGCTATATAGAGGATATAAGCTGCGGTTATTATTATAAGAAGGCTCAATTACAAAGAGCATAAAGTTTAATGAAAGGCAAAGTATTTAATTTCTTCCACAAACTGCGTAAAGAGCGGCTCGTATAACAAGCTAACGGCAGCTCAAGTATTTACAATGAGCCATTAATTAAGCTCTTACCACATCATTACAACGTCTGTTTACATTGTTCGTGAAAAGAGTTGTACAGACTGTAGCGGCGTCTCAAGAGTTCATTCTCCGAAAGTTTCTTCCAACGAAGCGTCGAAATCCTTCGCTATATTTATCCCGTCGCGATAAGCACATCCCTCGAAAACGAGTTTCTGCAGCCTTTGACTAAAAAGGTACACTAGTAGGCGAAAAAAAATCGCTGTGCATACATATATATATATACAGCGTCATCGTCAAAGAAAAGAACGTAAGCGACGCGTATCGAATAATTCGTTCGCGCACAAGATACACACAGAGAGACGGGAAAGCCGGATAGCGAAGGACTTGTGCCCTCAATCCGGGAGATAGAGTAATTTCCTCTTTTCGATCTTTTCCAGCGTGTGTACTACTATCAAAGTCAAAAGACACATCACGACGAGTGCAGCCGACTACGCTTTATTAGCTATTCCCAGTGTGACACACGAGGTGTATGTTTGTGTGTGTGCGTGCGTGTGTGTGTCTGCAAGTGGGAAGAGAAAATCACGGAAAAAGCGAGGCTAGGTAAACAGACGTGTGCGGTTTATTTTACGCCATAGGCAAAGAGCAGACGATCGCGCAGTGACAAGCACAGTAATTAACTATGTGCAAGCGACCTGTTTGGGTTTTGCGAGAGATGAAATTTCGTCTCGCACGTGTTTCATATAAATCAAGATTGCGCTCTCGTAACTGTGTCACAACTTGTTTTTTCATCGTCTAAATTCAGTGTATATATGTCCCCGTCTGGAGTTTATAGTTGCTTTATATTAGATTGGAAAGTATACTAGACCGCCGCATAGAATTGAAGCACTAAATTTAATGAAACTTTTAGAAAATCAGCGCACTCTTGCACTTCCAAAATTTCAGCCGTGTCCGACGAACCATTCAAACGAAGAGAGAGAGAGAGAGGGAGGGAAATAATCCGAAAAAAGCCGAGTCTTGGAGAATCGCGGAATCCCAAGAAGCCCGTCCGACGGTCAGGTGAATGAAACTGCGCATCGGGGAATGGCAGACAGCCGAGAGGTATTCGCTGCCGTGCTTGCGCTGCAGCTTCCCACCCCCCTTCTCTCTCACTCTCTTTGCCCCTTTGCAATACCCAAATTCCGGACTCGTCGCGCTCTGAAAGCCCCGATTCTTGAGGCGCGATGCACGCGATTGAAATTTTGCGATGCTCGAGCGTGACGATTCTCGCACTTTCCACTCTCTTGCGGGCTCTCACTCTCTTCTATTAACAAATTTCGAGTTTGATTATATTGTTATGCTTGTGATACATAACGACTTCTTTTTTCACCACTTTTCCGGTGTTTGAGGATATTTTTGAATAAAAACATTTCCTGAATTACATTTCCATAGCAGAGACGCCTGATTTGCACATATTCACAGCGAGACAACAGCAGCAGCAGCAGCAGCGAAGAAGAAAAAAGAAAAAGTCTGCACATCCTCTTGAATGAAATAAATACATGAATCATTTAACATCTACTTTCCATCATAAGCATATTCTCTCCGCTCGTCCCCTTGTTCAGCAGGTCAGCAGCAAAAGGAAATTCATTCTCGAGCCGTGTGCTTTTTTTCCCCGAGAGAAAAAGCTCCAGTAAAACGGGGAAACAACAGTCGGCACGAGTTTGCGCGGTCATAAAAATTCAACGAAAAAAAAGCTGCTCAAGATAATCGAGACTTTCGAGCAAAGCCTACATATACCTATATATATTAGTCGCCGGTTCAGTACGCCATTGCAGAAAATTTACGAGGTACGATTCTCGGCAACTTATATAAAATCACGACTCTTCGATTATTAGACAGATTGTATTGGACGTCGCATTCGAAATAAAATGCCGGGCGTTGAAGAGCTCGTAAACTCAACTGATAATAACTTGGCACACTATATATAACTGCACGGACGCCGCTGCAGTAGCGTGCGCAGCACAGGGAGTAGGTACCGAACGTTTTATTCAGAAAGTAATGACCCGTCATGCGCGCAGCAGCAGCATTCGAGCTAGAAAAATGAGTTTAACACTTGTCACTTCCACGTTGCCTTGACGCGGCGGCGCTGTATATATCCACATTTGCTCGTAAAGCGGCGACAAGCTTTTTCCTACTCGCGCAAGGACGTTTTATTTGCGTTTACTGTGACTGAATTAAAAAATAAAAATAAAAGAAATCAACGGGGGACCACTCGTGGCGGCGGTAATGTAAGAAAGACTTAACGAACTTAATAACTTAATTCATACACCCTGGGTGTTAATGACTTGGAGTAGCTAAACAACGCGGATACGCGACACCCCACCACGCCACCCTCAGCACACCTATGCAGGTGAGAATAGGTCTCGCCCACCTTGAATGTTCTAGAAGCTTTAATGCGTAATGCTTAGGAAATGTTTTTTTTAATTATTGAAAATGAGTAATATCTTAGGTGTTAGCCCCCATTTTCCACACTACCATCCGGATGGTATAGCCCGGCATGGGGGCTAATGCCTAGGAAATCTTTTATTTTTTAAATTATTGAAAATGATCAATATCTTAGGTGTTAGCCCCCACTTTCCGCACTACCATCCGGATGGTACCCCGGAAAATGAGGGCTTCAGCTTTAAACTAATTTAGCTTGATATATAATTATAACGCTGCGACGTTCTAGAAAAAGAGAACTAAAAAGTATTGCCCTGAAATCTACTTTCATTCAAAATTAAAATCCTGTAATACAATTGATACACGAGGCAAAAAGAGACTGGAATGTAATTTCCAATAAACGACATCTCTGCAATAGTCTTTGCCGGCAATCCAATCAATTTTTCAATGAGAAGTCCTCCTGAGTCCTCTTGTCCAAAGAAGTTCGCCAGAGCAAACATCCGCTGCTGCAGAAAACACACTCCAAGGGAAGAAGTAACAATTGCACGACCTACACACACATACACACATCATGTGACAAGACAAAGGCTACAAAGCCGACGAGCAACAGCGCGCGCGCGCTTGAAACGAACGCAACAATCGAGAGCGCTGGCAGCTTGATCCAACCTGGCTCGTCGGATGATTAAGGCTCCTTTGTTAAAGGGGTCGCCGAGGGTAATCAATCACTGGCCGAAGGTCGCCGGTGTGTGTATGTGTATCTCTCTCTCTCTCTCTCGCTCGCCTCGACTAAACGTAGATATCGAGCCCCAAAAGGCACATAACTCCTCGCGCACACGTCGTTCGCTCGCTCGCGCAATTGTGTCGCTCCCAGGGCGGCCTCCTCCAGCATATCCTTGCGGGATTTCAACGCGATGTGTATACTTGCCGTCAGCTGCATATTTCTCTCGATGCTACTGCTTTAATTGATTGTTTAATCGAGCCAGGTCGAGAAGCAAGAAGCGAAAGAAAATTGAGAAGCATATTGTTGGCCGGAGATTGTCGAGCGCTCTGGATATCTAGGGGGGAATAAGTGTCGGATTTTTCGAGAGCAAAGGTCAGCCTGGATTTCGTGCTTGACGTGGGTCTCTTTGCACTTCCGCTTCAACGCGAATTTCGAGAGTAAATAGGACGAATGGAAGTGTCCAAGGACACCTGACGAAAGTGTTTATATTCAAATACAAGGCTTGCGGAATACGAAGAATTTAGGTACTTTTTGATGGCTGAAAATACGTACAAGTTTGCTCGACGAAAGGTGGCCGTTTATTTTTACGTCACAGTTGAAATTAGATATATCATCGCATTTTAACGTAATTAACAAAAATAATGAATACAATGAAGCGATCGAGTTTATCGATTGTGAAATCAGAAGACCCGATCTTAAGTAGAAACGCTCCGTGTTTAATCAGACGCGATACGAAGGCAAGCGAGCCATAAACAAATCAATGGAGATATACTGCTCGATCCCAATAACGAGAATGTCTCCCCTATATCCAATCAATGAGGACCTGGCAACCAAATAAAACCCTAATCAACCAGCAATGTTTCCTAATTCCCCGGTCGACCCTGGCCCACTACTACTCGCCACATATCCAGTCATAATCCGCATAATTCTCTCATCCCGATCCTCTTTTCCTGAGGCCAAAGACACTTCTACCGTCATTGAGAAAAGGGTCAAAATCGGTGAGGCGGCATATCAGCTCGAATCGATGAATCGCACGTACGTGCAGGAGATAAAAGTAGCGCACGATAACTCAGCGACGGTCCTTCGAGGTGAGATCCCGAAAGGTTCACCGTGACTCAGCTTCGTGTTTCTCGCCGGAGAAATAAGGAGACAGGAAAATGCAGCCCTCGAGTCAATAAGAGCCGCTGTGTGTATAGTGCACACGGACGGATTGATATGTGGGACGCAGGAGATAATTTTACAGGGTTATTTATAGCGCAAATGCGAATTCGACAGGTGGAGCAGCGATGAATAACGGAGCCCAATTAGTGCTGTTCCGGATTGATATTGAAAAGAACATCAAACGATTGAATAACGATCGAGCTTTATGAGCTCTATGAATATGCAGATATATAAATGCCAAAAAAATAAAGTTCTGTCGTAAAAACCGGAAACGAATAAAAACTCAATTTGAAAAGCGGCTGTAAAATTAGCTATTGTATTACCTATGGAAATGGAAATATTTCATTCGCTTCGGCTTTTGCATTTTATTGCGCGCTCTAATATAATATTGCGCCTATCGGAAACAGGACATTCCAGCAAATAAATCGCGACACACGATAGTCATCGCGTAGAAAGAATAATTTAATCGCGCGCTCGTCAAACTGCATCGTAAATTAATTGAGATAACGTTCGGGGGACAAAAAACTCAATTTCACTCTGCACAGCTGTGGGGGATATAAAATCCGAGCTGGACTTTCGAAAATGACTCGAGCGGAAAGAACCCACGGTCAATTACGCTGCGCTTCTACGGCAACAACACCTCTCGATCGTCGTCGACAGGGGCGTCCCCTTAAAAGTGAAAAATGTAAGCCGAGTAAATAAGGGGGTTCGACGGTACAGCCCGAATGGAAAACGCGCGCGAGCGTCGAGTAATAGACTCGCGGCCTGGGTTATAAAGTGGTGCCCGCAAGGGATGCTCGATTTAATCTCACTGCCGCGTGCGCTACCGCTTAAAAAGAAAAGGAGCAGACTATCGAGAGATAAAATCGATGACTGGCGGCTTCCGGCCTGATAAATCCTCGATAAAACGAGAAAGAGAGAGAGAGAGACCATGGCTCCTCGAAAAATCCAATAAGGGGCGCCGCCGTTGCTTCCTGGGTCCGGGGCCGTATACAGTCTCGCGGCCAACTGATTTAGCACTTTTTTCCGGACGAAAAAGTTTGCCCCACGACACCTTGGAAGGTGAAGTGGAGCGAGGAGACGAGACGAGGGTTGTAAGTGACGGTCGAGACAACGTGGATGAAACTTGGATTTGCTTAAGGATGAACAAGTGGAGGGACGGGAGGGAGAGGGTAGGGGGTGGCTGGAACTGGATTAGAAGGTTCGGTGATATTTTCGGGACGTCCAATATACCGGGGTGATAAGTTAATTTTAGGAGGCAGATTTCTTTACGAACGCACAGCTTCGACCTGATTTCTTTTTTTCGTTCGTAATGATGTTGGCTTGCGTTACGTAAATAGTGAGTTACTAAGAAGAGAATAGGTCGTTTTTATCATCCGAACATTCTAACAAGCAGGTAACTACTTTAACGACAAAAATAATTGTTAATATTTTCTTAGCTTCTTGTTCTGTAAATAAGTATGCTATTATTCGACAGAGTTGAGAGACAAATAATTCAGAACAACATCAATGGTTTTAGGAAGCTTTTAAGAGACTAGAGAGATTTTGAATATATACATTAAGCTTTAACCCTTATTCCAATACGAAAATCAATAAAAAATTTTCCAATGTAAAAAGCTTTCTAAATTCCTTTAAAATTCTCTTAAAACCTAAAACAAATTTACAAGCAACCTCGAGTCCTTGGTCGCGCAAGACGTAGTGCTCGTTCATCTCCCTCAGACAAAGTCACACAGCCTGCGCAAGTCGTGTATGCCACGTCGCGCAACAGAGCAGTGAGAGGAGAAAATACAAGCGACAAGACTTCTCTCCGTTGGCTGCAGAATGCTAACGCGCGCATATATCGACGAAGATTGAAACGGTAATCTCAGCTCGGAAGCACCGACCATTTCCTTTGCCGGGAGCTGAGCAGCTAGTACAGAGACTCGCTTATATAGAAGCTATTTTACTAGATAGAGAAGCCGGAGGGAGTCGTGAGACAAACCTAGGCAGATCCCGGCGCTTTTAGTGCCACTGAATCATGGAAGCCAATTGTCGGCTGATTGATTCCTCAATCCCGTGAATACTGCTACTCCCCACGCGACGAAGCTCACGTGTCGTGCGCCGATTACATTTAGTTCCATGCAATTACAATGATGTACAGCTGGACACTTTCAACCAGGCATTATTTTCTTCTTTTTTTCGCGTAAAAGCAATTGTCACCCCAATTTTATAGAACCTGATTTAAAAAAAAACTTTTTACGATTTTTTCCATCATCCTTTTACTATTATACCAAAAAAATATTAACGATTTCAGTAATTAATCACGGATATTATAAAAAATCTCGAGCTCCATCGACGCATTTATTCAACCAGCCGCGTTTACTTTCACTTCATTCCCACGTCTATCCGTATCCCCCAACAATCCGGTAGAGCTCCGGCGCGCACTCCTTTCCATCCTCTTGCACGCGCGTTCTCTCGACGCCATCTCAGCAAATGGATTGGATTATTTCAGAGCAAGCTCGCTCGCATGTACAGCTCTCGCGGATTCGCCAAGTGGCAGTGAATTATCGCGCACAGAAGCAGCGGCTCGTCACGCTCCCGCTTCGTCTGCTTTCGGCATCTGTGAGCTGCCTGAGCCATTCTATCTAGATTCTCTCCGAAGGCATGAGCTTCAAGGCCGATCTGACGTGACGAATTACTTCTCGCGATTGCAGAGGCTCTTTAGTCGTGCTTTTGGGTCGTTTCGACTTGTACAAGTGCTGCTGTACTTTAACCTTTGTTTGTCCTTTATACTGGCTGTGGAAATTTTTCACGCATGTGAGGAGTTAGATTTCTGCGTACGAATAGTAGAACTGATTCGATTTGGTCAGACATGTCGTCATTGGCGATATTCGACTTCTTATATTCTCCAAGTCAAATGGCAACTTTGTGGAATTCAATGTTTGTACGAATTCATAAACTCGGCAGTTCGAGAAAATTTCGGAAATTAAAAATGCGAATTGTGTTTTTTAAATCAGCACATACATCTCGAGCTAAAATTTTCAAGTGCGCCTTAAGAAATTATTCACATAATATACATATATACAAACAGACGATAAAATATTTTTTAGACTGAGATGAGCAACTCCAGCATTCTTTTGTAATTTACTCTTCCGAAGATATTCCAAACAAAACGATCCTCTCTCGAGTCTCGAAAAAAGAGAAAAGAAAAAAAGAAGAAACACACTTTTTCTACCCAAGCTCCCTTGTCACGAACAAAAAAGCGCAGCGAGACAAAGAGAAAAAGAGAAAAGTGCTCGGGAAGCATGAGCGGAAAGAGATCGAAAAGCACGAGACCGAGTAATAAGCAAGGTAGGGAGGCGTTCAGACGTAAGAAACGAATCGGCGTCGTGTAGCGCTGCGGGGCGAAAGTGTTCGAGTACATCATGCACGGGCTCACTTCAAGAACGGCGCGTATAATGATGTCTTGTGCAAGAAGACACTTGCTCGAGCTCTTGGTTCTGAATATATACTGAAAATGCATTTATCTCGTACAGATCTCCCTCACTCCTTCCTCCCCT
The DNA here is from genome assembly GCA_900474305.1 of Cecidostiba fungosa. Classification (NCBI taxonomy): domain Eukaryota; kingdom Metazoa; phylum Arthropoda; class Insecta; order Hymenoptera; family Pteromalidae; genus Cecidostiba; species Cecidostiba fungosa. The sequence goes on from UCOJ01001460.1 coordinate 26,172, forward strand.
TTCTCTGACTCTATCTCAAGTTTTATCGTGGACTAGAGTTTCAAATTATGTCGAGATTATTAAAAAAAAGTACATTTTATATATACGTTTTATTTAATACTTTGTGATTTTCCCGAGCAGACTAATTCTTGTTGCACGACTTTCAGACAGTTGGCTTATAATCTATATATTGAAAATGCTTATCCTTGGAGTTTTGAACTTTTCACGTTATGATTTTGCATAATTCCAATTTTCCACTAGGTCACGCTCTCGGCTTTCACCGATATCCCGCATCGGAAATAAATGATGAGCTGATATATAAGCGGATCGAATATATTAGTCGCTCTTTGATGGATGTATACGTTCCATCTATAATTTCCGACGAAATATCAAGCCTGCAAATGAGAGCTGAAGCATCTCCAGATGAAACATAATCGGCTGTGGTGAAAATGAGAAAAACAAATGCACTTAAATTAGTCGAAGAAACAATAAACGAATTCCACACCTCGACAGGGCTAAGCGCCAGTCCATTTTAATTATAAAGCCGAAAACCGTAAATTCAACTTAACCGTGCACAGAGCGCGTTGCGCTTTTTGTTGCTTTCAGTCTGCTGCTGCTACTGCGCAAGTAGCTACAACTATAAAGCATTCGGTTAAGTGTCGTCAGGCCAGACGACGGCGGAGTGTCGCTGTTTTCAGTTGTATTTCCCCTCCCCCCTCTCTCTCTCTCTCTCTTACTCGCTCGCTCGTTTTTTGCCGGTCGCGCGCAAAAATGAGCGAGCGAGTTCATTTCTAAAATCAGCCGACAAGCTGAAATTCCGGCTTTCTTCGTCAGCGGTGGTGAAAAATGCCGGCTGGCCCCGACAAAACAACCCGCTCGGATGCTTCAGCTCTTTTTTGCTACTCTCACCCACGCTTGTTCTCTCCTCTCCGGCCCAGCTAACTCTCTATATCTTTCTTCGTCCTTTGTACTTTTTTCTACTTCCAAACTCGTTTCGTTTGATTTATCGTTTTTTGTTTTGTTTTTTTAATTTTTTATATTCTTGCATGATAATATATCATTTATAAATGATTCTAACACTCACGTCTGGCTTTTCAGGTATGTTCGTTGAACTACGTACAATATCAAGCAAACATTTTAATCCTAGCTAATGAGGCTAGAACCAGCAAAACATAGTTTCAAAGCCCGTCTGTATTCCGAGAAAACCATTTGTGGTATTTATATACATACAGTAATTATTTTTGTGCTCAAAAAAGTGCCCAAGTGCCGTGCAAAAAACTTTTTGAATTTTGACGCAAGCTCTTTCTTGCAGAATTTTTTTTAGACTGCGCGCTTCAGCAAAAATACGCGTAAAGTCAAATTTACAATTTCTTTGAAGGATTTGAGCGTTTTACGCATTTTTTACTATATTTTCAATTTCTAACAGCTTTTCATAAAAACTGTCATTTTTAATGAATCTCTGCCCAAACAGAAGTCCTCGGCTTTTATGTCCATCGAAAAAAAGTGTGCTTTTAGGAACACGTATAGTGTTAAGTAATTGGTTGCAATCCGACTCCCATTGCAACTAATTACACTACACTACGCATCCCCTAAAACGACAAATTTTCGCACAGCGAGAGACAATAATAAACAGCAATTAATCTCTAACTCTCATGTAACTTTTTTACTCCTTCTTGTTAGTCCGCCTATATATCTCCAACGTGTCACCGTGTTTTCGACGACGAGTACAACGTATTTCTCCGCTCTCGTCGTCGTCGTCGTCGTCGCGGCGCAATTTTTTACGCCCATCCAACTTTTGTGCCAATTATTCATAGCCGCACTCGAGAATATTCGGTTTCCTCTATCCCCCCCCTCTCACTCTCTCGCCTTGTTTTTATACTTTTACGCGCAAAGTGGACGAGCTCGGCAGTTTTGCTTTGTTTTTGCATTCGGTACTCGCTAATTTATGTCTTCTGTGATGCGAATTTTAGCCAGATTAAGGCTACATTTCGCCGAAGACCTGATTTCTGAACGGAAAGCAGTTGCATGTGTTCGACGCTATCCGGCTGAACTTTACCTCTCCGCAACTTTCTCTCGTATAAATTGAAGCCAGACGCGCTGCGCGCAGAAATTGTTATCATATTTTTAGATAAACATTGTAAATGGGCCAAAGTTGCGCTGACTTGATAATTATGTAATTAAAACTTTGGTCTTCAACGCGCTCATCTTTTCCTCTCGATATTATTATAAACTACAAGTGCGCGCTGAACCCATACTTTACTATTATGTAAGTAAACACACAGGCTGGCTTTTGTTCACCAACAAAATTCTATTCAGTTTTTCAACGCCACTGCATTAACGTCCGAAATTCCTTTACACGGCATGTATACTGTAACCTATATTAATTTCGTCGGTCACGTTTTGTCCTATTCGGCTCATAAACATCGGCGTATACGCATATGCTACTCACTCATGCATTTATTTATGGCTCGATCCCCGCAGGAGTCGCCAGATGCGCTGCCGGTTAGCCGGCCATTGCCGCTTGTCGAGGATTTACATTCCTAACTTTTGCGGCTTAACGGAGGGAAACGCTTGTACACAGAGCTGCGCTACAGAGACGACCGTCCGAGGAACTAAACTCTCCCGAGCTCGCGTCGACTGACGACGAGAGGTGAAAAGCCGAGAAACTGCGAGACTATATATACACATATATATATATATGTGTATGTGTGTGGCGGAAGAGAGGTTAGCTGGATTCGCGTATAGTCCTATTTATTTTAAACCGAAATCTGCCGTGCGGTACTGCGCGAGTCGCTTTGGCTTTAATTCCATAGCTGTACGCGGATTCTCTGCGAGGCTCACTATATCCGTATAGTTTTGGCTAATCTACGCTGCAATATAGGGCTGCATTTGCCCACAGGACTGATGCTAATTTTGGCGTTGACGTATTTTTTACCGTTGCCGTACCTTCGAACAATTTGATTGGCTTCACTTTGCGCGTTTGCGTATCGTGGAAATTACTTTTAGAGTATATATAACAAATTCCGGCAGATCTTTAATGAGTCATTGTAGTTAGTAACAAAATTTAATTCAGGGGAGTAAGTTGGCAGTTGCCGATCAGTTGACAGCCTACACTTGTTAAGCTACACGCTTCATAAAAACTTCAATCGCAACTTCCAAAATCTATTATAGAGAGAATTACATACGAAAATACATTTTTACAAACGGACAAAAAGGGCTTCCACACGTGCATTACATTCCATTCTTCTCTCGGTCGTTTATATCCCCAGGGGCAGTAGGTATTTCGCGACAAACTTTCTGCCCGGGACTGTGTCAGCCGGCCAACGCAAGACTTTGATAGCCTCGCCGCTATAGAGCTTTACTCCGAAGGAAATGGGGGGGGAGGGGGTACACGATGAGCGGTATTTGCCCAACGATGAGGCACGGAATTCAGGGAATTTCTTATCGTGAGAGCGGCGTATATAGCCGCAGTCTAAACTGCAACCCGCCATCTGTTTATACCCGCTCTAGAGTTTGCGAGATATCGAGCGACGATTCGCGGAAATTTCAGCATCCCTACTTTTAATTTGTGGTGATTACTGCTTCTAAGCAAGTTTTGATTTTCTGCTGTTGGATTTGGTATATGAATATGTGCGTGTGTGCGTGCGTGTGTGTGTGTGTGTGTGTGTGTGTG
>UCOJ01001461.1:0-30177 GCA_900474305.1 Cecidostiba fungosa
CTTTGCATTGTAAGGATCAGCATTAGTTTCACTGTACTTGTGATGCATTCTGTGATCTCTTGCCCAGTCAATGACTGGATCCTGCAAAAACATTGTTGGCACAAACATTCAGATAATATAAAAAAATTATTATAAAACTGCTGTTGCGATAATTTTACCTACTTGAAAAGCAATAGTGTTCAAAATGACTAACAATAATCTAAGTGGCCAGGTTGCTTTGTACGATCGGTGCGCCCAAAGCCTGTGTACGCCAGCTGTGATTCCGAATCCACTTGCTTCACTCAAACAAAAAGCTGCAAAAAAAAAAATGTTATATCGCCGTTCCTAACGAAAGCTCATACATTTAAAAAAAAGCCATTTGAATTCAATTTAAAATAGCTCATCATCAATTTAAAATAAGTCTTTTCTGAAATGTATATTGTTTTCGTTAGGAGCGACGATATATAGTATAAGATCTGATTCACTATATGACACATCGTTATTGTCACGCGTATTACTTTTGTTCGATGCAATTATATTTTCTACATTCGAAATATATAAGTACTTACCAAATAATAAAGTTTGCGTTTTTGCAGAAGTAAAACATAAATAAAGACCATACAAGGCTGCAATGTGCAATAGCGCAAGAAATACGACGTTTCTCCAAACGATTTCTAATTTGTAATTATCGTCCGCTTTGATTTCTTCTTTTGTATGTTTTATCGACGTTCTTTCTTGATCTTCTATTGTAGCACCTTCAAAAAGTACGCCCACCGGCGAATGTTCGACGTTTTGCACCATTTTATGAACAGCGTGTTACTTGAAAATAATTAGTACGAGGATTTACGTTTGAAAAAAAGTCAGTACTTATAATGATAGCGAAATGGAAAAACACAAAGTAAAATAAAATAATGGATATACTTTTTTTAAAACTTTTTTAGATTCTGTGAAGACTGATATCACGCGCGTATGGTAGGTACTCTTGTCGTGTCAAAAAAGACAATAAATTGCATGCACCAAATCATTTATATAGTCCGAGCTAAGGAGATACGACTTATTAAGATTCAAGAACCTTCAATCGTCTCTATTGTTCGAATTCTTTAAATATGTTGGATAGGTAAGTATAACGAAAAAAAAGTTTCCTTGATTATTTTTGTTTATTATACCAATACATTCTATTATTCAACACACTAAAGATTCAGTTGGTATTTAATTAAGATAATTAAAATATAAATGATAACTTTTAATGTAATTTATAACGTAACATAAATGACGGAATACATTTTTTTAAACATACAAAATCTATTATCCTCAGCAATAAAAACGGAATTCAAAATAATACAAATATTTAAATTCCAAACAATACATTTCCAAATCAATAGATGTAGGACTACCTATATCTAATTATTTTTAGAAATGAACGGTTGAAACTTTGAGAAAAAATATCCATTTGAAAATTTAGAATTTTGATAAATTACCTCCACCTAAAATTCCCTCAATATTTTGAAGTTTCTTTATGTTTCTTGTGATGAATCCCTAATTGATATAGTTATAGTTACTGAATTGTAAAACAAAAATCAGTTACAAAAAGACATTATCGAACTGCAAAAACAAAAACTAAAAATTATAGAAACACAGACAAGCAAATAAATATATGCTGAAGTGATGTATAATGAGCGATATTAGACGTAAACCAAAGTGAGTTACAAGAATAACGGTTAAGGTCAATGACCCCAACCTGCAGAAAAATACAATGGAATTGCTGACGAACTATCTTCTCTACAAGAAAAGTATCAAAACTAAGTTTATTCGCAAGAAGAACGATAATGAGATTAAAATTAGTTGTATTGGAATACCAAAAGCCTAATAGAAACAATGGAGACTGTATTAGACAACAAGCTAAAAATAACTGTGACGTCAAGAAACAATAAGGTATAATCCGAAAATAACAATTATTGGTATAAACAATGCAAATATGAATGATGTAGAAGACATAGAAATTGATATAATAAACACAAGAAATTTTTAAACAATTGAAAAACGATGGTTCGGTGTACTACACTACATACACTAATAAAAGGGACAAAACCATCACGATATAATAATGGAAGTTTCACCAGAAATAATCTACAAGTAGTTTATACGCTGAAAGTAATATAACAAATTCTTTGTTGGTAATCAGCGTTGCAAAGCTTATAATCTGATAAATGTTACTCCTTGCTATAACTGTGGAAGATTTGGACATAGTGCATCTAAATGTAGAAATGATTCTGTATGTATCAAGTGTATTATATATCATCAAGAGCGAGTGTCAAAATACAAAAATTCAAAAACATGATCATGTGTTGATTACAGCAAAAACTAACCAGCATCTAGTTTTGTTTTTGTTCCTGATCCGGACCTGCAAACAGGGAATATCGATTTCCTCTGCAGGATTTGCGGCGTTATAGTGTATTATTGTGTAAATAATATATAGTTACTCTGTATCCAATTGCAAATGTTATATGAAACTCTGGAATAAATAAATAAATGAGAGGCAATAAGAATAAACATGCATTTTACGAAACTAATAAGTATAGCGACTTTACATGCGCACCGCGCGCTAATACTTTTCATTTTATCACCGCAGCGTGAAGTCGGGCCTCGAATCAATTTTAATAGTTGAATTCGATAGTCTATTAATTTGTGAAGCATTTGCTGCTTATGCGAAAACTTACTGCCAAGCAAGCGAGAATTAGCTCTGCCTTTTACATTTAAATTTCAATTTCCGCAACTGGCGCGTTTATATAGAAAAGGGGAAAATGGCTACATGCATGAGAGCGAGAGAGAGAGAGAGAAGGGGGTGCCACCCGCAAAGAGGGGGAAAACTGAGGCCGCCATGTTTGTTTCACTCGACGCTTAACACGAGTACACATTGCCCTTATCCTTATCTCTTATATTTTCTGTTCTGTGGTCTTCTCTCTTCCCCGCTCCCCGCTGCCCCATTCGGATTTTTTTGTGATACGCAGCGCGCGCTGCGGTGGCTTCTCGCATAGCGCGCTACTGTAGCCTACTGTAGCTATTGTGAGTGTAAAGACCACGTAAAGACCGCGTACAAAAGATCGAGAGAGGAAATCGCCTCCGTGGCTGGTGCAATAATGTTGTAATTGAGGAGTGGACCAGTTGGATCAACCAGGTAAAATGAGTTTCTCCAGCGACGAAGTCAATTTCCTCGTCTACCGCTACCTCCAAGAGTCGGGTGAGTATTATAACCTCAAATTGTCTGGGGCACTCTCTCTGTTGTTTTGATTTTGAATTTCGGAGTCATTGTTGACCTATAGCCCGGATTTTGTTTTTACTACAACAATCGGAGGCTTTCGATCTAGTATAAAAGCGACTTTCGCTTTCCCGCTTTCTGAGCAAAGGGCTTGAATTTTTTTACTGAAATCTCGGTGTTGATCAACTGTGGTTACAAGTACCTGCTCAATCTTAGGCGTGTAACGTTATCTGTGTAGCGTCGCACGGCGCCTGTTGAGCCATTTTTGGTAGATGCTGAATTTTCCCTTGAAACTTAACTGTGTGTTTTCTTGCAGGTTTTCAACATTCGGCGTACACCTTTGGGATCGAGTCACACATATCCCAGAGCAACATTAATGGTGCTTTAGTGCCTCCAGCTGCACTCTTGTGCATTCTTCAGAAAGGCCTACAGTACACCGAGGCTGAGATCTCAATTGGTGAAGATGGAACTGAACAGAGGATGGTTGAGTCTCTCACACTGATTGACGCTGTTATGCCCGATGTAGTTGCATCGAGGCAAAACCAGCAGAATCAGCAAAAACAGCAGCTCAAAACAGAGATTCAAGATACAAATGGAGAAGAAGGTAATATCTTTATTGTATTTAATGATCTAAGTAGTTAATGTATTATGCCTGATGCACCCTGGTTCATAAATCTTCTATTTTATGATCCTCCTCCAAAGCCAGGTAGAGTAAAATCATGTTTTAATCATCAAGGTATCTAGCATTTTCAACATTTTTTCTGGATTTTAATTTTTAAAGTATGTTTGTTAATTTTATTTAGTTCATTTTTCGATGTGAAAAAATTTTGAAAAGTATTTATAGAATATCTGTTGATTTGGAACAAACACATTTCTTACCTTGAATCTATAAATTCTCAATCTTTTTGTGAAACCATTTTAATATTGTCTTCTTGTTTACCAGTTGTTACCTCAAATGAGGGAGTAGGTAACAATGACAAGGGTGATAGATCAGAAATGGAAGTGGATGATCAACAGCAGGGACAAGGTGGTGGACCAAATGCAAATTCGGTAAAAATACCAGCAAACAAAGCTACCAAGCTGCAAGGTCACGAATCAGAAGTATTTATTTGTGCTTGGAATCCCACCACAGACTTGTTGGCATCTGGATCTGGAGACAGCACAGCGCGTATATGGGATATGTCAGATAATTCACAATCCCCCAATCAACTAGTCTTGAGACATTGTATACAGAGGGGTGGCACAGAAGTACCTAGTAACAAGGATGTTACTTCGCTTGACTGGAATGTATGTTCAAAGTTGTATATGTTGTTGTTCTCCATGCCTTAAAAATTATGAAATTTTTAAAATTTACAATAAATATTTGTAGTGTGACGGAACCTTATTAGCAACTGGTAGTTATGATGGTTATGCTCGAATCTGGACGACTGATGGAAGATTAGCATCAACGTTAGGGCAGCACAAAGGACCGATTTTCGCGTTAAAGTGGAATAAACGGGGCAATTACATCCTCAGTGCTGGAGTCGATAAAACAACGATTATTTGGGATGCGGCAAGCGGACAATGTACTCAGCAATTTAGTTTTCACTTAGCGCCAGCTTTAGACGTCGATTGGCAAACGAATACGTCTTTTGCCAGTTGTTCCACCGATCAGTGTATTCATGTATGTAAACTTCATGTTGACAAACCAATCAAGAGCTTCCAAGGACATACGGTGAGTCGGCAACATATTGTACATAAATCTCAAATTTCGGTGATACATTTCCTCTCTGATAATGCGCATTTTTAACGAGAAAATAAAAAACATAACAAAGATAAGTATAATAATTCAAAGTTTCTTTACAGAACGAGGTCAACGCTATAAAATGGGATCCTCAAGGAAATCTACTAGCTAGTTGTTCAGATGATATGACTTTAAAAATTTGGTCAATGAAACAGGACACTTGCTTGCATGATCTTCAAGCGCATAGTAAAGAAATTTATACAATCAAATGGTCTCCTACTGGACCAGGTACATCAAATCCAAACATGAATTTGACTCTTGTCAGTGCATCCTTTGATTCTGATGTAAGACTTTGGGATATTGACCGCGGTGCATGCATATATACATTAACTCAGCATACCGAGCCAGTATACAGCGTCGCTTTTAGTCCTGACGGCAAATTTTTGGCTAGTGGAAGTTTTGACAAATACGTTCACATATGGTCCACACAGGTAAATCTACTACTTTTAAACTTTCAAAACTACAAGTTTGTTGTGTTGAATGACAAGTGTATTCATTCAAGTGTAAACGATATTTTTTTCTGTATATTCAAAGTCTTTATTTGATTTCCACAGAGTGGTCAACTAGTGCATAGCTACAAAGGAACCGGGGGAATTTTCGAGGTGTGCTGGAACAGTAGGGGAGACAAAGTTGGAGCTTCAGCTTCTGACGGCAGTGTATTCGTCCTTGATCTTCGCAAACTATGATTAATGACAAAAAATTAGATTTTGTAACTACCTGCGTACACATAACGTCTAATTTACCTTTTCGTGATATATCCCTACACTTCATGGCCGCGATAATTTAAATTATATAGCCTACACTTTTTTATATTAATTTGACGCCTTCCATTTATTGTCTTATTCGACTTTTACTTTACTATCTCACAATTTTCAGAGGCAGTTATCGAATATAATTTTTTGCATCAAGTATGGTCAATTTTTAAATTGTACATTATACTGTACATTACATTAAACCAATTTATGTAAATTAATTACATTTTTGTATTTGCTAAAGACTGTAGAAAATATTAATTATCATGAAAATCAATAGTTCTATAAAATATGTGTTGTTTTAATTTTAATATGGACTAAACTATTTTATATATATATAATTTCTGGACAGAAAAAAAACTTTCTAATAAACACCTGAAAGAAATTATTGAACTTTCGTTTCCTCATTTAAATTCAGTTGCTATTTGTTATGGTATTAAATGAATCGTGTAAAAACACGAATTATAATCAGCCACGAATAACAAGAATTTCAATAGAATTATAAAAAAAATAATGTAAGTGTCAAATTGCAAATTTGCATATTCAAAGTTTGTACTGTTATTTATAAAATAATTCAAGGCACAACTAAGACTTGTATGCATGTAATCTATAACTTTACTAAATCATTAACTTAATTGACAACAAAAGGCTAAATCACGAAGTCATTGATTCAGCTGTTATACAAGGAATGGCAGATCATATGTATAATGTGCAAATTCACGTTCACACTAAATGTCTACCAACAAGTGATGATTTTTATTAACAAAAAAGACTTAACTTGAAATAGTTTTAATTTTGAAAATTATACAATAATCGTACCTTATACTGCGTGTCTGAACATTCAATAAGGTATTTTCTAAAGAGTTACTTCTATTAATAATAATATCTTAATTTAAAACGGATTTGGAAGTGTAATGCGTACACGTAAATCTACAAAAAATATGAGTACAAAAACCATTAAATGACTCAGACCAGACAATTTCGATCTGATTTTGGTATTCACACGAATACTTTGGCGAGAGCATCGGCGCCTGCACTTGCGATAAATGGCCGCGAAGGATGAAATGCTACGTCTAAAATACTTTCATCAAACTTTTTACGATGTGCTGTTATCTCCTGGACACAAGTCTTGTTGTCCATATTCCACAACCTTATACTGCAATCATGACCTGAAAGCCAACGAATAAATCAGTTAGATTTATATTGACACCTGCTGTTCCATCACCACAGAGATTAAGCGAGTTTGACTTACTTCCAGAAAGTAGATAAAGACCATTAGGATCTACAGCAAGACTAGTAACAGCGTCCAAATGCGCCACCATTGCATGTGCCAGGGTAGCCGAACGGTGATCATAAAAACGAATATGACGGTCCTCATTGGCTGCTACAACCAACGGCAGTATAGGATGAGCTACAAGCCGATTAACGCCTTGCGTTTCATCGCCTTCCAATCTAGATACAACTGAGCCGGTCTCAGCGTCAAAAATTACACATGCCTCTTCATAAGCGACGACCAGCTTATGCGGTTCGTCTCGTATAAAATCTACTGATGTGGGATTTCTGTCTGCAAGTCAGAAGGTAAATAATGATTTAGTCATTTATTTGGGTATCAAGATAAGAAATGAATAAAAACCACAAATATCTCGCTCAGTACCTTGCTCGGATGTGTAAGTGTTGAGAAGCCGCGTTTTACTCGCAGGACTCCAGAGCTTGACAGTTCCATCTGCACTGACGGACAGCAATTGTGAACGTGGATGACACATACTTAAACCCCAAACTGCATCTGTGTGGCCGGTGAGCGTTTGATTAAGCAGACTAGGATCATACGAATCGTAAGGATCTATGTTGGCCGACGGAAGCACCCAACAGTGAATTTTGCCGTCTAGTCCACCGCTAAAACAGTGACTGCCATTGCTATCCATTGCTAAACACAAAACTGGTCCTGTATGCGACCTAAATGTGTACAAAGGTTCTACATCCAACGACGCTGATCTGAAACAAAGAAGTGGAATACCAATTAATAAAAAGTACATGTCAGAAAAATGTTTGCTTCTTCAATAATTAATTATGAACTGTATAAAACGTTTCAAAATCAGGTTTGCCATCACGTACTTTTTTGCAGGAACAGTCTTATGAAGATTCCACAATTTGAGTGTATGATCATCGCTCGCAGTTATAAGAACAGGATCGGTCGGATGAAAAACAAGAGCTCTGACACCATCAAAATGTGAACGCAGTGTGTACTTAGCATTCCAAGATTTTCTAAATGGCTCTTCGTTATTTGCTGCCATCTGTTAAAAATGTTAATCGTGATATAAACGTTAAAAAATGTTAATTTTTAATGGAAAAAATCAAAAAAAAAATTTTGAATTTAGTGTAAATTTTTCATCTACAAAAGGGAGGTAGAGATTAGTCTCGATTTAAAGGTTCGATAATATCAAATAGAAGTTGGTGGACGGATTTAGAAGTTGGCTGTTGGTGGACAGTATTAGTGAATTGCCCAATTATGCATATGACAAAACTCAATGCGCGCGGCTTGCGGACTAACCAATTTTAAGTATTCAAAATTTTATTTAAACAAAAGTCATTCGTTAAAGCACCACACGTAAAAATGTGCAAATGTTGAGCGACAAAGGAGAAACATTTTTTCCAACTTACATCATACGCCGCTTCAGCGTCATTGTTTACGGTCAATTGTGCTAGTTCCCCCAAGCCCAATGACGATCCACCTTCTTCGCAAGGACGTCTTGGATCTGGTTGCATTCCTCTACGCACTGCATCTGGACAAAAGCAAAACATATTTTGTAGACACTATAACTACGTCGATTTTTCGACAATTGACCTTTTGAAGATCAAACTACTTACTCCAATCATTCGTATCCATATCCACGTGAATAATAGATTCTTCTGATTCCGTTAAAAGATTTAACTCATTTAAAACCTCTTCCGCTTCCGCATCAACGTCTTCGCTTAACAATATAGACGCCTGCAAATCGAACGATCTTTATCAGTATACGAGCGCAAAATGAAAATTTCGCGAAGGAAAAGTGAACTGCAGAATAGCTATCTTACTTTATTCTGTTTTGCGTCTGTCTTTGAGTCATAAATTTCCTCTTCGCCGTCATTTTCTTCTTCTTCCATGTCAATATCCGTATGGGCAAGGAATTCGAAATTCGCCATGACGGCCGCTTCCGTGTCCAGAATCATAGCCTCGGCAATAGATGACGGCTGTTGCTGCGAAATAAAATTGACTCTTCATGTATGCGATAATCGTCATCGCATATACAATCACAAAAATTTTTTAGTATCGCTCTTTCTAGCAGAGCGAATCTATGTATAATTCAATTCGTGCATCCAAATTGAGAGAGAAAGGGAACGAGAGATAAAGACAAACATCGCGACATCGAACATGAAAAAATAATGCGCTCGTATTTTCTAAGTAGAAATAGACGTGACTAATCGCCCGGTCGTATAATCTGATATATAGATTTAAAGTTACGTCACAAACTTCAACTTTATTTTTTATCTCGGCGTACTCAGGAGTAATCGAGTGCAGTTTTTGTACTATTAATATTTAGCCGACGCTCTAGACAAAGGATCACATATGATATCCATCTCGAAAATGCTTACCTTGTACACTTCCTTCCTGGGTGATGTGTTCTTAAATTTTGTATTCTTATATTCATTAGCGCGTTTATTTGATGATTCGTTCCCGTTAAGGGCTGGAGTATTTGTATCTTCTGAGTCTGTGTTATTATTTAAACCGAGGAGAGACCGTACCCTGTTTGATCGCACGTCGATTATTGTGTCGGTGTAACCGATTTCCTGTAAATACCTGCGGAAAAAACGGAAAGAAAACAAAAATTAGTCTCTGTGAACGACATTGTTCTCGTCGCACAAAGATGATCACAAAATATGTTCTATCAATGACGATGATACAAGAGAAGAAATTGTTGTACACGTTTGTTTTGTAAACTCATTAAGTTTACACTTAACAAGTGAACTCTATAACGAGGATTTGAATTTCTCATTATTGTTGAAAGCGCACTTGTTATAAGAGCAAACATCGTACGTGTCTGAAAAGAAACTCCATCGAAGTTTACGAGTTCGTTGAAACAAACTTATTGTATACGCGTCAAAGTAGAAAATAGCTCCTAACTCCTTTTTCTCATAAAAAAAAGGAGTGAAGTTTCTTATAGCAATATAATCAGCCCGAGAGTTGCTCTATTATTTCTCTCGATTCTTTCAACAAACTCGCAAATTTTCAGATCAGCATCATAATATATAGACCGATCGTGAAAGAGCAAGAGGAAACGGCTGGAACATAATAGATAAGACGATGCATCAGCGAGTGTTATGTGTGAGTCTTACTGTCTTAAGAGCTGGCGACCTTGTCTCCAACTAATGTTACTGACAGACGTGAACGGCGCCTCGCCATCTCCGCCGCCTCCCTCGGTTCCCGTGCAGGTACTACCTTCCTCGTAAGCCGGCTTACCATCCCCTTGTATAACTAAGTCCGTACCGTACTTTAATTTGTGGTATTTTGCCCTGAAAACAGAAGACGACAATCGTACGTTCAGCCGCTGATGCGTGTACCTCGAATCTGGAGCATCGTAGAGTTTTTTTTTTCTCTTCAGAGGATCATGTGTGTGATTCTATACCGTGCGTTCCACATGTATAAAAAATTCAATTTTTTTCCAACAAGCTAGAAACTGAACAGTGTATTAAATATAAATTCCGGTTATACTCGCCACGATATCGTACCGGCGCGTGTTCAAGCATCAGTAAAGAACGAAATTAATTACTCCGGGCTCTCCAACTTCACCATAATCACGCGCGCGAAGCGTAACAGCTACTCGAGTGACTCGTAATCAAAAACAATGTAAAGTGTGGATTAAATGAAAATCATAATTATTATAGAATATTCTCGTCGAGTTTACAGGTGTGACAATTGAGCAGTATAAATTTTCCTCTTCAAAATTCTACAGAAAAAAAATTAACAAAATGTCTGATCAATGCACGCGCCTTTATCTACTGATCAGACACTCGCGCGTAAATTAACTTTCCCGCGCATAAATTCAACTTTCCCCCGTATCGCAAATCATCTCCATCACTCATAAAAAAAAAAATTCCTCGACACCTGATGCTTACCTCTCTTGCTTGAGTGCATACTCCAACATTTTGATGCGCCGCACAAGATCGGTCTTGAGGTTCTCCTGTCCCTTCCTCTCGCCCTGAAGAAAGGCTATTCTCGCCTGCAACAAAAGTACCACATGCAAAGTGTTATATATACATCATCATCATCATCATAATTGTGACTATACAGCATTATAGGAAGAAGAAGAAAAAAATAGAACGCGTAGCGGACCGCTGAAAGTTTATATGGACAGGTCGAGCGCGAAAAGTCGATGAACCGCCTGGGCCAAACGGAAGAGCTACTGCGCGATCGCGACGTGGACGGAATTGAATGATTCAGTCATGATCGCGTAAGGCTTCTATGTGTTATATTGTGTCTGTGGGTGTATAGGTTCAGATTTAACGCGGATCTCGATGCGAACTTGTTGTGTTGCGAGCGCGGGATAATTGATTCTTGGACTACTTTTTTTTCCTCGTTACAATCTCTTGTTACAATTTTAAATAAAAATGTATCGATTTTTCTTTCAAAGTGACATTAAAGGATATTGCTGTAAGCGATGTTACAAAGACTTTCGTATCGTATATATAAAAAGTCGAGGAGAACTTGCGTTGGCCGATCGACGGATAATACGTGTGTGTCGCCTTTTTTTACATCGATAATACCTATAAAAAAGATGTAGTCTGACGGATGTCTTTTTCGGATTATTAATAGACGTAGTACTTTTACTGAAATTGTGCATTAACGTATAAATACACTCATTATAGTAGCCAGAATCACATACGCGTACAGTCTTCTTATTCATCGAACAAATTTTTAGTTTTTTAACGAAGCTCCGGGGTTCGATAAAAGACGCGGTTGTTACTCTGTAAGCTACTTAACTTAACTTCGTTATTTTTTCATTTAGTCGTCAGTGACAAGGAGATCCATTTTTTTTACTGTTTGCGCGTATCCGCGAATAATTTTTTTAGCCAAAAAGTAGTTTTATAAAATGACAGGCAATTTCTTTGTGTAAATAATCAATATATAACAGTGCTCAGCTTTCCTCATTCATGCATTGAAAATCAATAAATTCAATATTTTAATATTAAATACAGAAAATTTCTCTGTGAACAAAAACAAGGTGTTAACAGTGTTTCTTTTTGAAATATTATGTATAAATCCATTTTTTCAGGTATTGTGAACCAAACACACACATACGTTAAAACAAGTTATGCATTTAATGTCGGGCTACAATTTTAAACGTAAACTCAGACTGTGGAGTTTAAATTAAAAGGTCCTGCAATTATTTAAAAATACACGCTATTAGAGAAAAGAACTACTTTTATAATCATAACAATGCACAGGCTGCCCACTTGTAATTATGTCAGCGAAGAGTGACAAAAACATCAGAAGTCTTATTCAACTTATTTGGAAACCTGGCTTTTAGAAAAGCCAGCACTCATCCACATAGAGATCCTGATATATAGAGAAAGCATGATGTCATTTGTGAAAGTACCCGAGCTTTGCAAAAAGTAATTAAGGTCTTCTTGCTACAAGTACAAAATGTCAATAACACATGTTGATTCTTGTGGATGGCTCTTTCATTAAGATATAATTGTGTTCAAGTAACGTGCGCTTTTTAAATTGCCTTACATTGGTGCAATTGCTAATGGGTATCTTTAATAAAGTGTCAAAACAACACTGTGGTTGGATCTTTGAATGGGAATCTTTGTTATCGTAAACAATGCGACCCGATCAGATAATATTGACATTTGGTCTTTGGATAGCTGCATAGTTGCGTCTGTCTTGCTGATTGTAAAAAATAAGACTTCTAACGCGTTTGTGAAATGGTTCAATTGTTTGTGTTAATAAATTTTAATTCAGAAATGGAAAATGAAGTAAAGAGCTAAAACGTATAAAAAATGCCGTTATCAAATTTCACTCTATGCTGATAACACTCCACTGATATCTGATATAACAATACATTGATATCTGAAGGGAAAAATATGAATATTTAAGAATCACTTGTTTCGGAGCAACAACAATGACAACCACCTCACAATAAAATATATGTTTTGTACAAGAAATCCACAGTATTGATTTGACACCTAGCACTGATTACACTTTTTCTACACGACACTGTGTTTTGACAGATTGAGCATACATTGTGCTGCAACTAAAGCTACTTCTCTGGGCAAATTAAATGGATCAGCCAGCAAAACTAAATATACCAGCAGTCTAGAAATTGGTCTTAGTTATATAAAACATCATATTGCTAGACAAGCCATTGCGGACTGTCTCCGACAAGAGAGAGAGAGAAAGACAGAGAATGATCAGGTGTCAGTAAATAAACAAGCGACAGGAAGGAAAAAGGACAAACAGGAGTGGCAATACGCAGTCACATGGAAGCCAAAGCTGCTGTCCTGTGAAAGCAGCAGTGCTGACAGCAGAGAAAGAGAGGCGTGTCGTGTTTACCCGCGGCTGAGCAGACATCAGACAGAGAGAAAGAAGCACAAAAGTGAGTGAGAGTGAGAGAGAGGGACAAACCTGAAACTCGGCCCTGTCGAGCTCCCACTGCGAACGCTCGAGCTCGAATCTGGCCCATTCGTGCTGTAGGAAGTGCAGCACCCCGGGCATCGTGTACTGGGGGTTCTGCTCCTTGCTGGTGGGGCCACCCTGGCCTTGGGGTCCGGCGCCGCTGCCGTCGTTCTCGCCGCCGCCAGGCTGATGCTTATTGTTCGCGACGGAGACGTTGACGCCGCCAAAGGGCTGGCCGCCGCCGTTGTGGTTCTGCGCCGAGCCGACGGACGAGGACGACGAGACCGAGCCGGAGTTCTCCTCCATCGTGCGCGTGCTATAAAACTGGTGGATGGGTACCTTCATTTCATGATACGGCAGCCATTACAGCACCTTTTCCACTTCGCGTATAGCAGCACACGCAGCCAGTAGCAGCGAGAGCGCGCGCCTCGGCCACAGTGTAGTAGAGTGTAGCGCGCAGAGAGACCAACCAAGCTGTGTGCTGCTGTGACGGAGAGTTGCGAGCGATATAGCTACACACACACACACACAAGCGCGAGCAAGACAGACTGAGCTCAGCTCTCTTCTGTCTCTCTCTCAAGGGGCTACTACTACTTATATACTCCTGCAGCCCGCGCCTCCTCTCTCTCTCTCTTGGCGCACGCACGCAATTTTCCTTTGCAGCAGCTCTCTCGATACCTCCACTGAGCTGCGGCTGCTTATGTATAGCTATATACTAAACACACTCCGCACTGTATAATAATAATAATGTACTCGGCACATAAGCTGGCTCTGGCGCACGAGCTGTCCTTCTCGCGCGATCGACCGTGAGAAACTATCAAATCGATATGCACGCAGTCGGCGAGTGTGTCCGCTGTGCCGACGGCGATGACTTCTTCTTCTTCCGCGAGTTTGCGAAGATGCCTCCTCCTCCCCCCGCTCCTCGCGCTGGCGCAGTCGTTCTCTCTCTCTGCTCTCGAGAGCGCGCGCGACGCCCCGACGCTATATTATATATACGATTCGACGAGTATTATAATCCTCGCAGCTGCTGTTGCTGCTGACGATGATGATGACGGCACAACACACCCTGCTGCTGCTACTGCTCTGCTGCCTCGCGCAGCTCACACACATATAATACACAAACCGGCGGCAGCGATGGTGCTGGTGTCTGTTGTACTCGGGCTTGGACTACTGTATTAGATGTAGGTATCTACCTAGTCGATCCCCCGAACGCCGCCGCGACGAGATCCGCAGCGCTGTGGCACTATATCTCGCTCTCTCGGTGTGGAGCTATATTACTGCGAGTAAGAGAGAGACGGACTGATATTGTCGCCCTGTTTACTCGAAGCCCCTGCGCGAGAGTTCGCGCTGTGTGGGATCAAGATCGCGAATGCTGTTGGCTCTCGCTTCTTATTTCTCTCTGATGTGGGCGAGGGTGAGACGTGGACGTGCTGGGCAGGTCTCGTGACGAGGTGCCGGACTGGTCACTTATGATGCTGCGTGAGCTCCGTTTTGCACGTTTCGGAGCAGAGAGATATTTTGGTTCAATTTCTACAAAGATCTTTGAATCGTGTTCGAATTTACTTGTTGATTGGAGTTTTCCGAAACTACGACGTATCATGAGAATTTTGCGATTAGAAGAGTACTTTACAATTAGTATATCAATCAGAAACAGCTAAAATTGCATATCTGCATAATAAAAAATAATCTTTCATACGTGCCGTTTTTTAAAATTCTACTTTACAACTTCGTGCAAACTCTCGAGTGCCTTTTGCTAATTCGTCATTGCCAAGATCTAAATATGACGGTGATAAAGTGTAATCTGACAGTCAATTTGCACAAGAGTGCGAACCAACACGCGAGTATGGCTTTTATATATGTATAGGTATATAATATACAAAGTTGATATTCCCCTCCGCAAATCTCGGTGCACACCATACTACGCGCCGTTTCTCCAGCGAATTTGGCACAAGTTTAAATCTTACGCAACAGCTGAATCGTCATCGTGTTCTCGACGCGTTTTTCATGCAATTTCAGTGGATTATTTTTATTTCTCTCGTTCGAATGAAAAATCGAAGCGGAAACCAATTTTATTCTGAATGAAGAGAAGCATATAATATGTGCTGTGAGTACGTGTGTATGGCGATCGACGAACAATGGATTTCACTGTCAGTGTGTTGGCGTCTGACGAGTCAGATGGCGCTGGACGTAATTTCTTTGACCGCTGCTGCTGCTTGCGTTGGCGAGAATCGGATGAAAAAAAGTACGCCTCAGCGACTTTTTATCGGATTTTGCGTTATTTATAACAAGACTTTATTTTTTACTCCTTTTACTTTTCGATTTATTTATTTTTATCCAGTCAAAAGCGAGAAAATGATAATGATACTGTTTTTTATCTCCGTCGTTAGATTTTGCGTGATGTAATTAAATTTAATGGCAAATCAAAGTGTGCTCCATTGCCGATCGAGATGAATCTCTTTCCTATACGAAGTGAGCAACGAATGGAAATATGATGCAAGATAAAAATCTATAGATTATTTCATACTTCAAATGCAATCAAAAGATAATTGATAGATTTGTTTTCATTAGTCACATTGATGAGAGAGGAATGATTTCACATATGGTTATTCTTGTATGTGATATTGTATAGTCTACTAGAAAAGAAAATACGAAAAAGAAATTAAAACTTTAAAATAAATTGAATAGTAAAGTTTGAAAAAAAGGGTAGACGATTGATATTTTACAAAATTAGGAAGGTAAGATTTCATTATTAATATTTAAATCATAAAAGCCGTCTACATACTTTTTTACCTCAGTTATGTTCAATTACGCATGCACTTCAAGTACCTGGTAGGTTCAGGCTTAGCAGTTACTTTGAGCGGTTATGACGAGGAAATCGCACCGAGACCGAGTCCCAAACGCGTCAAGACATTATTATGAAATGGATTTAATTTAAACATTATACAGCCTGTGACAAAAGATTCAATTGTTTCGCTTTCCTACATCTTGACAGTTTGTGATATATCTGTACGCTGTTATTACAATAGTTTTTCCTTATATAAGTCTTATTGTTACATTAGTTTAGCAATATTGATTAAACCAGGTTTTCTTTTTTTTTCACACGATGTAGTGGCGGCAGTATGACAAAATGTGTGACTGCGTTACTTTTTTTGTCCATAACGTACGACGTAGAGTACTCCCTCCCTTTGTATATTGTAATAAACGTTTTCCAAAGTGAAAAACATGTAAAAACACGAACTCCCATTTAAACGGTACAGAACTTCTTTTTTTTTTTTGTTTTGTTTTTGTTTGAGGAAGGGGAATTTGTGCATTGTAGCCCCTTTGAAATCTTTAATGATTATATTTATCAGATTGGTTGTATATTTTGTTTGTTTGTTTGTTTGTTGCTTTTGTCGTCGCTTAGTTCCTGTCGGTGGCTCGGAGTTTCTCTTCGACGGCTTCCTCAGAGGCCTCCGAAAGATCCGTCGCCTGAATGTACTTTTGCACACCGACAAGGGACTTCTTCAGGGCATCGAAAGAACTGGAGTACAACATCTTCTTCTTGACCTTGGCTGTGTCGGGACACCACGACATCAGGAACAACTTTTGTTTCTTGGAAGCCTGTAAACAAACGAGATAGCGATTACAACTTTTGAAAAAAGGAAAAATTGCGCATCGACAATTATTTCAAGAACAATATATCTTCCCGATATCGCTGTGACAACAAAACCAACGAGACATCAGCGTCACGCATTTTTTCCAAAAGACTTTAATCTTTAAATAACTTGCTTATAAATACGTATTATAATCTATCTATAATGAGATTAAAATAGCGGTGAAACTGAAATGCTAAAACGTAGCACAACTTATTGAATGAACGAGACAAAGCTCTCGGTTCGCGCCAGTCCGAAATAGACGTATTATTCATACCTCAGAAGTTCCCTGGCATTGATGAGTATACTCAAAGTCGAAGAGGCCATAGCGGCACTCGCCGGTGCCGCCCTTTTGCAGATCCTCGAGGAAAGCGTCGTAGGTGGCGTCGCGCGGTCCAATCACCTCGACGTCGATCTGCTTTTCGTCTTTGATGTAGAAGATTACATATCGGTGTTTCTTATCTTTCTTTATCTCCTCGTAAGTCGTCTTGCAGATATCCGCCACAGTTACTCCTGACGCCTGGAAAAAATAATGAAAAAAAAGTGTCGCGTTAATAAATGCGAAAATTTGGATGTTTAATTCGTAGAGTCGAGAGGTTAAAGTATCTCTTACAGCAATTGCGCAACGATATCGAGAGCAAATTTACAAACCGCTTGTTGTTTTCACGATCCCACAGGTGTGGAGAACGAGAAAACATAAATTTATTAAACAGCTCTTGGCACTCGTACCGGCGTTTATATATATATACGCATATATTTACAATATTTCAATGCTCCAAAGCTCTCTCTCTGCGTCAATAGAATCTTTTTTATTTTAGGTGTATTACGCCACGATTATTCAAAAACCAAAACACTCTCGACGCAATCAGTTATCGCGATACAATTAATACGAGTGACTAACCCGTAGTTATTATTATTATTATTATTAATCATAGCCATCTAAAAAAAAAACATGTTCGTCACTAAAAGTATGACTAATAATGCACTCGTATATACAGTGTCGATAATCCAAGGGTTATCGTCGTCGTCAAACAGAGACGACGAAAAGCAAATTTCCCCGAGAGGTGCGACGGTAGCCCCCCAAGCGATCGTTACGTAATGTGCGTGTGTGTGTATATACACATTGGTCTCTGCGTTGCACGCGCTTTTTGCGCTACGCGAGAAAGAGCAACAAAACTCGGGAGGAGAGAGAAAAGCGGCGACGCTTTTTACACGTGCAATACACGGATGAGTGTCTCGAGGGTAATCGATATGTCGGAGATGAGAGTGTGCGTACAGGATTTTGCGAGTGTGTAAATATATAAATTCTCGTGATGTTTGTTTTGCGAATAAGTTAATACTCGAGAGCCGTCATTCGTCACTGTATATAGCTATATATATTATAAGCGAAAATTCAAAATCTTTGATCAGCAAGAAAATTAAATAAAAGAAGCATCGAAAATGACAAAGCTCTCACATTTCTCTCGAGTGTAGCAAAACTCAAGCGCTCGAGTGTCTCCACGTGTGTCGCGTAGTAGAAGTACCGGCGCGCACACTAGATATAACTTTAGAATAAGATCCTGGCTGCTTTCTTTAGCATCGGATTCGCGCGTGGGAAGACTTTATTTTTATACGCGGCCGCGGCGCGAACCGACGCGAACACGACGGACTGTACTGATGCGCGCTTTCCTTCGAAAAACACGCAGCGGCTAACTTATAGAGCTGTGTATAATTATTAATTTTTTTTTTCAATTTGTACAAAGAAGAGATGTAAAAATTATTATGGAGTATTGAATTCGAGTTCGTTACACCCTTGCGAAACGCCGACGGCGTGTGTGGCTTCGTTAAAGCGACCGCTTAATCGTTCGGCACCTGTTATATATATATGTATATGTGTGCCGCTGGAGGATTGTCAATTGACTGAGGGAGAAACCGGAGACACTGCACGTTGTCAAGATTTTTCGCTCCGCTGTGAGTGTGTGTGTATACTTATTGCAACACACCACACGAGAGCTGAAACTTTCGCGTTGCGCTATTGATCGCTCGCTCGTGTATAACTTTAAAAGTATCGGCGTTGGATTTTCAGAGACGAGTGTGTTAATCTGATTAGTTATTTACAGGCATCAGCTGTTCTCTTTTTTTTTTACAAATTGCTTTTTTTTCTAGCGAGTGAATCAGTCTAAGCGAGTGACGTACTTTTCATCTATTGGACATATATATTTCTTGTAACGTTGTGGATTGTTTACGAATTGTATATACGAGACAAGAGAATCCGAACGATTTTCAAGCCGGTTAATGGATGCGCGATTGACGTCAAGTAGGGGGGAAATTAATTGATTTCAACGGAGCACGAGAGTCGTGGCAAAATTATGAAAGACAATCTGTGTATATGTACTATATACTCTCGTCGTGGAAAACAGCTGTAAACTCGACTAGGATTTTTCACGACTGCATCTATTGTTATAAAAAGATTTCTACTATCACCGCTCGACAATTATATATATACACTTTTCCGTGAGTACCAGCAGCAGCTGCTGCTATAACGTTCCAAAACCTTTTTTTTATACACGCGACGAATAACACCGTGAATGGCGTTTAAATGCTATTTTCGTCTCGCTTCAGCTACATTCGGTTAGAGCCGTGCTATACTACACAAATAAGGAGTTCTATATATCGGATTCACTATAGACTTTGAATCCAACTGGCGATGCTAAAAAATTGTGTTATTTCGCGCGAATAAGCTGCAGAGACGACGTGTGTGTTCTGTCAGGTGAATCAGAAGAGATAATGGAAAAAAATATGTTTATTGCTGTTCAACGAAATTTCGAGGAAAACGCGTTTCCCGCATTATAGACTACTCGCGTGGTATATATCGCGTTGCTCATCGCTATTATTACGGGAATATCGCGAGTCTGCGTTTCCTCTCCTCTGGCTCTTGATTAATTTAAGAGAAAACGTTGCACCTGTGATCGTTAATTAGAATTTCAAATTCTATAATTAAAATCGGGATCGCTCGCGATAAAAAGTATTCAATATAATTATTTCGAATT
The DNA here is from genome assembly GCA_900474305.1 of Cecidostiba fungosa. Taxonomy (NCBI): domain Eukaryota; kingdom Metazoa; phylum Arthropoda; class Insecta; order Hymenoptera; family Pteromalidae; genus Cecidostiba; species Cecidostiba fungosa. The sequence goes on from UCOJ01001461.1 coordinate 20,086, forward strand.
ATCAAGAAGCGTCGAGAGTATATAGGCAACGTTGATACGCTTCGGACGTAAATAGTGCACGATTGGGTTTAAAATTCATTAAAGTGTCAAGAGCTTTACTACTCAGCAGCTAGTCACGCTGTATATATATAAAAAGAAAGCCGAATCTCTCGCAGCAGCAGTAGTCGGAGCGTAAAGAAAATTTCCCTGGAAACGCCAAAAGCGAATCTCTGATGACCTAGCCGTGATGAAGCCTTGACCTCTAAAATCCACCGTGCGTGAGTCAACTCGAAATTTTTACTATATAAAACAACGCAAACGCTCGAGTGATTCACTTGCAAGGACGACTGGAAGTAATTTTTTTCTTCTAAACGACGATCGTCATGAAAATAAAGACCGTTGCAAAGTAGTTATATACAGACAATCGCAGAAGTCACGTCGCCCCTTACATTATCCAAGTGCAGAAGCGCGTAACAAACGATAAACAACAAAAGCAGACGTGCTCGAAAATCTCGTCTCTCTCTCTCCCACCCACACTTATAGCAGTAGTATAGCATCAGGCCTCTCCCCGAAAACCCCGCCACACACACGGCTTGGTGTCGGTAACCCCGGGGCCAAAAAAAGAACCTCGCCGCTGCTGTGCTGCGTTAAATAAAGTCGGATATACCTACTACCTATACTCAGCTCTCTCTCTCTTCGAAAGAGAGAGAGAGAGAGAGAAAAGGATCCCGTAACGAGCATTGCACAGGAAACTACACACAAACGCCTCGCGCGACGCTCTGCATTCCCATCCTTCTCTCTCTCACTCGCGCTATACACAGCGAGACATGCAGGAAATCAACCGGGGCATGGCCATCAGCAGCACACATATACAGAGAGAGAGAGCGACCGGCGCCCATGCGAAATCCTGATGAAGCCGAGAGAAACGCTATAAGCTCCATCTCTTTCTATTGCCGACGTCTCTCGTTGCCGGCGTCCTAAAAGGGAAACGTCGACGAGAGGTCAATAACGAATTCAGCGATCGTCACCAAGCGTGCCTACCTCTTTCTCTCTTTCTCTGCAGCAGTAGCAGCAGCACATAGCAGAGATAGAAAGAGAAAGAGAGAGAGACGAGGAGAGAGAGATGATTCATCCGTCCGTCCATTTTCTCCGACTCGCGGCGGTCTTCCTGTAAGCCGGCTGCCTGTGCTCCGGAATTGCGGTTATAATACGCGTATGCTCCGTTTTGAGAAGCCGACGGTGTTTCGAGGGAATAATAAAGGGGACGCCGGTTCACGGAAAGGACCTGGTGCCGCGCGCGAGGCGGCGCCGGGTGAGTGAGAGAGAGAGGAAAGATGGCGGACGTGCAGTCGGCGGTGCGAGTGTGAGAGAGAGAGGGAGAGCGCTTGCGTTTTCTAACCACAAAAGTGCCGACTCGCGCTTATTCTGTCGTCCTTTTCGAACTGCACACTCTCGTCTTCGTCGAGATCACTGTTAGTATTGTGCGAAGTTTATCGCACGAAGGAGAGGAGTATCACGAGAGAGAAGGAAAGGAGTCGCGTTCTCAGCGCACGAAGGGCGGCAGCATACAAGTTATATATATAGGATAATACGTTACCATTGCTCAGCAATCGGTCTGATGTGTCGTGGCCAGCGACAAACTCTTGAAGCTCTAAAAACGAACTCTCCTCTCTCTCCCTCGGAGATAGAAAACAACAAAACACAGCAGTCCTCTGCGGCGGCACTACTAGCACTAATCTCGTGTGTGGCTCTCGCTCGTCGCAGTCGTCGTCGTCGTCGTCGTCGGGAGAGAAACGAACGGGCAGCGACGGTTTGGCGGCGTATACGTGTCTGCGGCGAAGCGCTCGCTCTTGCTGCTGTGCCGGCGTATGTGTGTGTGTGTGTTAAAAAAGGAGGCGGCGCCGCCGGCGGGAGTGAGACAGAGAGAGAGAGAGAAACGTTCGTTCGACCGGGGGTCGCGTATATAGCGAGCGGAAAGGAATAGGGAGGTTCCTTGCCTCGCCTCGGCTCCTCGGCTATGTTCGGCTGTGTTCGCTCGTGTGGCGGAGGGGGATATAGCGCTGTCTTGCTTCCTCGCGGACGCTGATATGAGATGATGATGCTTTTTGCCGAGGTGTACGTGTGTTGGTGCGCGGATTTTGCGTTTTCGACTCGACGCAAGCGCAGAACAAAGTTGTGTTGTCGGAGAGACGGCGTTGCCGACCGTCACTCAATGTGGCCAGCTGAGAAGATTATTCGCGGGCTGGATAATACGCGTTTAATTATATAGACTTCTTTTTTACACGGTAGCTAGTTGTTCGGCTGTAGACAACAGTGTGCAAAGTGGCAACTATAGTAATATTTTTGACAATCATGTAAGTCAATATTTAATATAAAGCTTAAACGCTTTAAACAATATAGCTAATTTGCAGAAATATTCGGATTAGCAGATAGAAGACGTGTACAGTACGTATGACGGTCACACCTTTTCCGCAAACAGCTCGCGAGTACGTCGGGCGTTCTTTTTCATTCTCAATCGCGAGCAGTATAACGCGCGTGCGCTGATATAGGTGTACCGCTATTATATTATCTCTCTCGCTCGCGCTTCTATTTTATTCGCAAGTCGCAACACACACTTCCAACATGTATATATATCTACTCCGGAGTATATTTTGAGTTTTCCACGTTATGTTCAAGCGCGTGTGTTTTCGCGGTGCGCAGAATTTGGCGCGCGGATTATTATGCTTCGTGAGAATATAGTGGACATTATGTATATATGCAAAAAGATTAGAGAAAGGGCGAGCGTTCTCTGGAGCAAACGCGGTAAAATTCAAACGGTGTTGTGTTATCGAGTTGCTCAGAAAATTAGATTATGTAGAATAGACATAAACAAAACTTTGATTACTTTCTTCTTGTGTTATATATATAATTTTAATATCAGAACAGAAACTAGAAGTATTTTGATTAATATCCTAAATTATTTTCAATTTAATTCTCATCGAGCAAATTGCCGTTCAAAGCATAATAAATCTGAAAAAAAAATAATTAGATAATGCTTAAAAGCTATTTACATTTAAAAAGCTCGAGAACACAAACAGGTGAAACGGCGCGGATAAGACAGATAGCAGGGATACAATAAAAAGGAGAGCACGGCCGAGACCTTCACCTTTTGTCAAGCGCCTTCAAAGGTTGCGCGCTCCTTTTTTAGTACAATAACAATGCGCTCTGCCTTATCACACCGATACGACTCTCCATGGCTTTCTTATAACGCAGTAGAGATATGAGATTTGTATGCTTTTTTATGTACATTCTAAAAAGGTAGTTCTACTACTATCAGTGAGTCGTATTTTTATCTTAATGAGAACTGTTATTTATATGTTTGATTATCACGATAATATTTTAAGTAAGTATAGTAAGTGCATTAAAAGAATGTCTGAGAAACATTTTTTTTTGTAATCGCTCTACTCTTTTTTTTACTTTTATGCAATAAACAGCATACCGGTCAAGGATTAATAAAAATAAAAGTAGTCATTTCATGCAAGGAAAGACCCGGTGATTATAATAACTATTATTCATCTCTAGCAAATGCCTTTCCATTTGTGCAACACTGCAATGTATCGCAAACATCCTGAGAATCGTTAAAAAAAAAAAAAGAAACACTGCGAGCTTTCGTTTTGAATGTAAGTAAATATCGCTCGACCGTGTAATTCACTGGCCTTAATTGGCCAGCGTCTGCGAGAAAAAATAAATCGGAGCAAAGACCTCAATCACATCAAATAACGATTCCCCCAAAAAAAAATCTACTATCAATCCATGCGTCACAACAATTCTCGCGAAATCTCAGTATACCATCCATATACGGCAGAAAATGAAAATCAAACGCGCCGTCCGTCACGATAATAAACCAGTAGTCAGAGCATCATCATAATCATCATCGCAGAGAGCGAGAAGTAGATTAAGACAACGTCGGGGGTGGGGCTGGGAGAGTTTCGGCACATGTCATCGACTCTCCCGGCTCGCAGCGGCCGCGAGCCAATCGCCGCTAAGGACGTGGGGAAATTGCCTTATATGGGCAGCGGCATGCATCTGCCGACAGAGAGAGAAAGAGAGAGCGCAAGCTTGTGTATGTACTATGTGCGCAAGTGTATGTACAAGTTATATATGTATAGAATACGCTGTAGCATATCGGCGTATATACCGGCATACAGTGTGTGTCTTGGAGAGAGCGCATGACTGCGATGGCTTGTTGTATACTTGGAATAACTTTACGAAGCTTTCGAGCTTGCGGATGAATTCGAATTTTTTTTCAGGATGATGGTTGATTGAATTAATTTTGAAGAAACGATGCGGTCTGCGATAGTAAAGCGCGTAGACCACATGGTCGGACGAGCGGAGACAGCGGAATTGCTATAATACACAGAGGAACCTGCTTTACCGATTCGAATACATTGCGTTTTCCCGCTAATAGTTTTTAAAGTTCTTAAATGCGGGTATAACCGTATAAGATAATATGTACTTATACGTATTGTTATTTTTATAAAAAAAAAATATCTTACGAATCGGTTCTAAGAAAGAGTAACAATGCCAAATTATTTATTTAAAGTAAAAATTATTATTATTTTTCGAAAGCTATGTCATTCAATGTACTCTAGGCTATAATTCAAATGTTGTTCGTTTTTTAATTTGAAAGATACTAGGAGAAAAATTATGGTTTGATTTTAATCCCATGTTCTATCTGTGTACACATGGAAAACGTGATAATCAAAACTCACAAACACTTTTCTTGTATGATTGTATGACTTTTATTTGTTAGTAGAGGAAGTTGTCGCTACGCATACATGAATGTTTTGCAGTAACGGTTCGATTGTTCATGATTACTATAATACTAGGTCGGATATCTAAATAAATAAAAATCGAATGAGTTTTTTGTGTATGTATATTTCAAGTATAGTATTGTAAGATTATATATACAATTGTATAGCAAATATTCATGAAATATACACCTTATGTACATTGGAATACTGCAGCGAGCGTTGTTACTGAGATACCTTCTTTCCTATTACAATTTATTATAATGTACAGTAATCAGTCCAGAGTTTAACATTTTTCCTATCTAACTATAAATGCTGGATCACAAAATTAACATTCTTACAAACTTCGAATATTTGTAGAATAAAAGGTCTTCATAAAAATCGAAGCATTGCTTTAATACAAATTAAGATCGCAGTACATTGTTCATTCTTAATTAAAATTCTTACTTTTACGTAAACCATAAAGACAATTTCTTGTTTCGTTCAAATTAACTTATAACGAAATATTATCTACGTCAGTTGTGTAACACTATCTTTAAATTAAAATATCTAATTTTCAAAATGCAGGCTCACAATCATTTCAATTTTGACATGAAACGCTATCGTTTGTAAAAATCTATCAGTTTCTTTTTACATGAGAAACTTTATAAATAAACAACACATGCAGTTGCTTCTAAAAGAAAATCAATATATTAAAAAGAAAAAATTAATAACAAAAATTATTGAACTTATTTGTTACTAATATTGTAGAAAGGAAAATAGATTTAGAGATGCCAGTAGATAAAAATTGAAAATAAAAAAATATCCTTAACATAATGATCCTGTATTGAACTGTTGTTTCATACAGACATTGTAAAAAATAATATTAATACTGTTCTGTAGGTATTTTACATTACAGGAAATAAAAATATATATTCTAATGGAATAGTAATTAAATTATAAAGTTATGAATAAAGTATAACCTGCATTTTGAAATCGTGGTCAGTTAAACGTTTTTTGTCCACACTATTTATTTGATCTTACATGTGTTCACAAAGTTTAACATTAAATGTACGCTTTTGAGACACAATATTCGTACCACTCCACAAAGTGATATTTGAAAGTGAACAGTTTCAGCTGTTTTCTATGTCCTATACTGGACTAGTTAAATCGCGTATACGATATACATTAAAAAGTAGACATAGTCGTTGAACTTTTACATAAAGTTCGACAGCTTACGTCATTACAGATTTCCAATGATATCTGCACAGTGTGAGTTATATACTGACTCACAAAATTATCAATTAAAATAATAAAACACCAGTGTTCAAATGATCAAATTGGATGGATCAGTTATATTGCGAGAGCAAAGTATTGTAGTACTGTGAAGGCTTCTTCAAATTTTAAGCAATGACATTCAACTGCCATTATTTTTTATTTCAATTGCGCTCTCGTTTGTCGATTAACAAACAATTAATTCATAACGATAATCCCTTGAGTCACTTTTCGCTCGATTACATTTACGTTTAGAGAAGCGTTAGATTAAGCCACGTTTCTTTTTGTAATCTTCCAAGTTCAAAGATCGACGGGGTCCTGAATCCTTCATATTATTAATTGGTTTTGGAAGAACGTTTACTGGATTATCTGAAATTGGAAAAATGTTCAATTAGATCATGGTCAGTAAACAAAAAAATATATTAATCTAAAAGCTTATTACGGAAAGTTAACTTACTTGCTATAGGGACTTCCAGATCTATCATAATCTCGAAATTATGAGCATTAAATAAATCTGTATTCTGTTTCTTTTTAAGTTCTGGAGTTGGCTCCTTCTCTTTTACAACTGGTTTTTGAACTGTTTCAGTAACTTTGATAGTAGGAGCTGGTTCATGTTGCTCAGTATCTTCCTTTTGTGAAAACATTTTCGGCCTTGTACTTCGTCTAGTAAACGGATCATCTACCACTTTACCTTTGTTTGCTTTGATTTCCTCCTGTAAATATTAAAATTTAGAGTCAAGATATAATAAGTGCCAATCTCGTTTGCTTTGAAAACCTGAATAAGTTTTTTATAAAATCTTGATACTCACCAAAATTGCCTTTTCAGCTTCTTCCACATTTTTCTTACGATTTCGATCATTAATATACGAAATACTCGAGATAGTTGCAGACCTTTTCTTATCTAGATCGGAGGCACGTTCTTCTAATTCACCAATTTCGACGTTAAGACGACTGGCAGTCTCGTCATCTCCTCTGCAATTAGCAGCATCTCTCTCCCTCATCAATTGAGCCTTCTTCATTGCGTAGTTGTACGGCGTTCCCTTGAACCGACCCTTTTCCCTGACAATCTTTTCTATATCCTCCTCCTTAAATTCGTACACCATCGCCTCCTTGATGTCTTTTAACTTTTGGTCCATTTCTTCAGAAGTAGGCATAGAAATGCCCTGTAAAGCGCAAGTTTCTTTCCATTTGAAAAACTCAGACTCTGTGAACTCTTGATTCGACACAAATTCTAGCCTAAATACGCGCTCTTGTGCCCCGTGTCTCAATTTCAGTCCTTTGTTTGTTTTGGTATTACCTAAATGGTAGATTTTGGCGGTTTCACAAACACCACTGATTTCCGCAACTCTGTACACTGGTCTACCGTTATTATTTCCAATACCGATTCTGACGAAACAACCCTGCACGACTCGCTCAAAAAATGGAAGATGTACAAATCTTTCCATTTTATGACGCGATAGTCTAATTTTGTTCAAGTCCTCTTTTGTATTAACGTAGATCACTTTCTTCGATTTGGTTTTTACACTACTAACAGATCTGAAATAAAAGAATGAAACAGTCATTTTAATTTTATTGTATAACGATGGATTGTTATGCATTGTTAAAGAACTTATAAACATTTTAATAACTTACTTTTTGTCATCATCTGAGTCAGAGTCTCGGGAAGAACTAGATGAAGATCTTTGCCTTGATGCTGGTTTGCTTGATTCTTCTTCATCACCACTATCTGAAGAACCACTGTCATCTGAATAAATATCAGATGCTTTGAGTTTTGTTTTGGATCCACCCTTGTGATCTCCCTCTAGTTCTTCTTCTTCATCCTTTGATTGGTCTTTCTGCTCTTCCATACGTTGCTTTTCTTTTTCCTCTGTAAACAAGCATAAAATTTACCTCATAGAAATTGCTTATAAAAAAAAAAAACTAAAATATTAGTATTTCTCTTACCGCGCTCACGTTTTTCTTCACGCTTAGCTTTCAATGCATCCAGAGCCTTGGATTTCTTATCCTGCTTTTCTTCGATAGTTTTTTTGCGGTCCTTACTCCTTTCCTTAGGATCAGGTGCTCTATCGACTTTCTTGTCATCACCACCTTTCTCTTTCCTCTTAGATTCTTTATTTTTCTTTGCTTCCTGTTTCTTTTGAATTCTCAGTTTCTTTTCAATTTCAAACCTTCTCCTCAAATCTTCTCTTTGCACAATACGTTTGTAAATTTCTTGCTCTCTTTCTTTTTCAGTCATCTGAGCAAGTCTTGCCTGATCTTCAGCATCTCCCATGAGCTTATCATCATAGCCATCATCAAATTCTTCTTGACTTGAATCAGAGTCACTGACATCAGAATCTGACACCTCACCTTCTTCAGGTTCTGAGACTTTTTCTGGCTCCTCCTCCTTTTCACTATTACTTTCTCCGCTGCTGGACTTTGTCATTTTCCTCTTATTTCTTTTTGCAGGTACTTTTTTCTTTTTCGTTTTTCCACCCTTTGCATTCCATTCATCATCAGAATCTGATGTTTCAGAGTCAAAGACCTTGCTGTCCTTCTTATTCGAACTACTCTCTTCTGAAGCAGAGCCATCATCGCTATTCCTTTTCTGTTTCTTTTTTGCTAAAGTCAGTAATTCCTAAAAATAAAAAATTTAATTAATTCTACAGTTATTCTGTAATTAATTTTTAATGATTATCATAGTCAAAGTAATAAGCGATGCAAACAAAATAATAGTATATTATCATTTGACTCTAAAATGACATTCAATAACTATAAGGTAATAGAAATATCGAAATAAATTTGGCAAAAAGATCCAAACTACAACTAGGCATGTTATTATTTTGTTTATGCCAAGTTAAATGTATATAGGAAAGTTATTTATATGCCAAATGATAGGATGAATTCAGAAGGATAACAATTCCAACAATTTTTCATCATTATTATATAGTTGATCAACTGTACATTAAGATAATTACAATTGCAATAAGTAATTAATAGATTCTAGTACGCAATAAGAAAAATCTTGCAAAATATAATAAGTATTACTCCGAGTACAAATGCACATCAGTGACTGCACTCTCAATCATAAAGATCGAACAAAAACTAATTTCTCTCAAGTCTGAACAAACTCTCGTCTTATATACAAAAGCTAAACTTTTCCAGCACACCACGACAACGGTTTTTCCACAAAATAATGCGTATACTCGACGAACCCTAAAGACGTTTACAGAAAGTGAGGTTATGTCAGCAACGTTTTCCCCAAGACTGAAAACCCGAGTTTCCCTCGACCCACACACCATCGAATCAAGTCAATCCAATAACAAAGCCCGTTTCTAAGAGAAAATCAAGAAAGTCTCGTGAAAAATTAAAGGGTAAAACAATAACTTACATTTTCCAAGTCAGAGCCACTCTCCTCAGAACTCCTGCTGCTGTCCGAATCAATGAGTGCCTGGCTTTTCCTCTTAGGCATCTTTGACAAGCAGCTTGCTACAAGGCAACGAAAACAAGCACTTTGGTCTCCAAACAAGCACGAGAACCTTGGAAAAACACTCGCAGGTCGTCCTCTAGGTAGACTTACGCAAGGATATACGACAGTACGATTCTCCTTTCAGGGTGAGTCTCCAATACGGTCGTATTCGTATAAGTACTCCGTTCAGTGGACTGATGTGCAGCGGTTGCGTATGGATTTGGAACTAATGTAGGTATGCGACATGCGCATGCAGTGAGGTACTGTCTACAAACTGACCTAAGCGCCAAGCTCCGTGAGCTCCGTCGTACATATATATATATAGAGCCTCTGACAGCGATTCACCCCTTGTCCACGGTGGGGGTAAAAAGTACCACCACCCTTCTCTGCACACCGACAACTATCTTATTGGAGACGCACCCTTAGCTGAGCGGGCAAACCAGAAACCAGGAACTTCCGACTTCGGGACTCATTCCCATTTAACCGAATGGAAAGTGGCGCTGTCGGACAAACTCTGAACTTCACTTCAAAAGGTTATTTCCGCTTCTGACGTCATCGGCAAAGATGGCGGACACTGTGGGGTAAACCATTCAAATTGTTGTAACTTGGTTTGGATTAAAT
>UCOJ01001462.1:0-30047 GCA_900474305.1 Cecidostiba fungosa
ATACCGTAAGTGCGCCGTGACAATTGAAGATTTCCTAATATCCTGTGGTTTCGACAATCTCGTCCCAACTTTTTTTTTACTTTGCGTACATGTGCATCACTAAACTTGAACCTAACCTTAAATGTTACTTTCATTAATCTTGCCATATCTCTCCTCGCACGTGTTTGCTCTTTTCTCTAGCGAAGGATATTAAGGATCTCGCAACATTACAAGAGTTGCTTTTCCATTACCCTCAAGAGATGGAAAAAATAATTTCAAGGTGTACGTTCTATTACACACACACTTCAAGTACATATTCCTTAACAGTTAAGTCACTGCATTTGATATAAGGAATTAGTTTTCTCAGTGCATGTACGAAAGATGATTCTCCACTCGTATGAGAATCAACTCTTCCGTCAAGTATCGGTAATCAAAAAGGCTATCATTAAAGATAGTCTAATATAAAGTGCCGAAGCAACCTCTCGTCATTTCGAAACACTTATGCACTTAACGTCAACCTAAAAATTCGAGGAACAATTTTGTGACAGAAAGTTAAGATATTTAATAAGCCAATATTACCGCAAAAATAGCCTTATAAATTATTCAGCCCATAAATATGCATCCTCGAAATGCACGCGAGAAAATCGATCGGCTCGTATATATATACACCTATACTGCAAGGACAGTGGAGCGCCCTGCGTCTCTGCCATTGATTTACGGGCTAATCAAATTCGCTATACACCGAAGAACAAGAGAGAAAGACCCCCTGGCGTCTAATTCGCGAGTCCGCCTCAAGTCCCTTCGAACTATTTTGGAAAATTATGATTGCGTCATTAAGCTAGACGCTTTAACGGTCGCCCGAGAGCGCATTGTCCTCTGCGGCAGGATTTACTGGGAGAGCGCTCTGGAAATTCAATTTCACCGTTTACAGCCGGGAGTCTTTTATGCGCGTAATACACTTTTCGAGACTGAAACCAAACTTGAATGGGTCGCGCATTTTTGTTATTTAACAGTTTTTCTTGGAAGCTGAATCTAGTATCTATCTGATGACCTTTAATTTGTTAATAATTAAACCGATGTTTTTACCAATCAACCAAAAAATACACCAGTTAATCATTAACAGATTAAAGTCGGTCAATTAATCAGCGAATATTTCATAAACCATAAAGCAGTCTTGCAAAACGCACGCGGCAAGCCACAAAAGCCAATCAATCAGCCGAACCAGCCACAACAACCAAACGATCAAGTGCTCGACCGACACACCTCCGCAACGCATCATCCTCAGATACCCCCTTCACCGAGTGTATATTCTCACACGATCGATTCTGGGTCAGAAGTCGGCACTCGATAACCGATAAAAGCCACGCACGTGAGAGAGCGAGAGAGCGAGCTTGCGGTTAACGACGTCCGAATCGGCAGCCGCGCGCGTTATAATAAACAGCCTAGCATTAGCGCCTGCCGGCTGTGTATATGCATGTTCCGACTGTTCTCGCTCGTCATTATAATACCGTTTTCAGCCGCGGGGAGGACGTGCCGCACGGACTTATCAGCCTGTGATGCCTCCGCGCCGCCAATAAAATCGACGAGAGAATAAAGATCGCGGAGCATAATCGAGTATACTAAAAGCCCGAGCTTCCGCTGCGTGAGAACGATAATAGTTGGCATAGAGATCAGAAACAATAGAAAACTATAGATATCTTTTGTCAATCCGACAGCCGAGTCCCTCAAAATCAATTTTCACGTAGACCAAAAAAGCTGTGCAACTCCAAAACCACGAACATACCAGAGACCCGAGCAGCCGTGACTCTCACATCACACTGCGACCTTCGTGCCAAAAAAGAAATCCCCGCGTGCTTTTGCAAAAAACTACTCGGACTCCTTGTGTATATATCCGCGCGCGGCTCGTAACTTTTCACGCCGTAAAAGCCAAACTCGATTATCACCTTCTCTCTCTCTCCCTACGAGAAATAGACAACGACGCTCCTGCTCCTTTGTGTAAATCAATCAGTCAGGCCCGGCGTGACAGGACGTTTCTTCTCTCTCTCTCTCCTTCTCGCAGTGCATACATATATATATACCAACACGGCTCGTAAATTTCGACGGCCGCGGCCTGCGGAATTCCGCGCCTTTTCAATCGCGCCTCGACAAAGTGGACGATTCCCCGGCGCGTAAATCAATTTAATATCGAGCGCGAGGAAATTTCGTAGCCGCGTGTATACGTGCGTATATGTAGCGGGACTTTTGCTGCGCAGTGGCGACGTAAATTTACAGGGTAATGAGTACGCGCGCGCGCGTGCGATCTGCAGGCGAGTTTCGCGATATAATTGACTCCCTTCGATTCTCTTTTTCGCGCAGGCAACGTATTATTTCAACGAAGAGCTTTACAGCCCATTGTGCTTTCGCCTGTATAACCATGCAGAATATTTTATTATAATAATAAGGAAAAAAAGAGCCCGAATCCCGAAAAGAGCGACCCGTTACGATTCAAGGTCAGCCGCGCGCGTGACCTACATTCATCACACACGCGGCTATAAATTTTCAATATACACCCGTGTCGGAATAAATATTAATACCCGGAGGAGCTGATCGATCGCGCGCGGCCCGACAAAGTGTACACAGCGCGAAATTTATAAGGTCGACGCGCGCCTGACAAATTCGCCGTGACCACAGAGAGCAGAGAAGAGGCGACTGACACACGCGAGAGCAAAAGGAGCCTCGCCGATGCATCACACGGACTCCCCGCCGTATAAATTAGTAATAACTCGGCATATCTGCGGCGGAGACGATAACGACGTAACTGTGTGCACCAGCGGCGGATGAAGGCTGCAAAAGCGAGCCCGCAAAAAGAGGAAGGAGAGAATACTTTCGGCTCCATTATATAGCTCTCGATAATTGCCCCCGCGTATATAAGGGAGCGGATAATCGTTTTTGCATAATTCGCTGAGTATCTCTGCTACTCTCGCGACATACTTTTTCGCGGTGACAAAAATGAAGAGCGCGAGCCCGACTAAAATCCCGATAAAAGTGTGTCGCTTTCGGGATCGTCGACGAGAGATCGATTTGCGATCTTTCGGTCGCGTACGTTTCTGGCTTTTTCTTGTTGCGACCGATCAGACGACGGAGACGGGGGGGGGGGGACCGCCACGGCGGGGACATTGTTGAGCGCTTTTTGCGAATGCTGCAGGAATGCGTATCGGGGCAATTTGTGTCAGAGTTAATATGCAAAATGACGGTGAGATTTATGGACGAGGAGGGGTGCGCTGGTTAAAAAAGTGAATTTTAAATTTGTGGTATACTTATTGGATTACCACGGAGAATCGCGATGAAATATTATATTAGATTGTTTGATGTAACTTACTGACTAAGAGCGTTTTATATATAGTAGATACAAAGTGTGATTCCAATGATTTACCTGCAAGAGAAGTAATGATGTTTGTATTATTGAAAGACGCAGTTAGCGTATCGGCTAAAGTTATGAGTACTAATAACAACAACACTGTACAGGCAACAGAATTTACCGATCACTATACAATAAAAAGCGAGGAAAACGTTACTTTTCCAACAATAACGAAACTGTTCGCCAAATGGGAACTTTTCTCTCTCGCAATAACTCCTGCTGACATTCATCTCTGAGAACAAACAAACCGACAGCAGCGTCCCATCAACAATTCACAGTATATACTCGACACAAATAAAAGTGTACGGTACACATCGTCTTTATACCAAAAACGAAACTCGACGTGCCACCAAAGAAGTCATCAAAATTTCAGGCCGTTTCATTAACATCGACGAGAAAAAGGTCAGAGGTCAGACTCGAAATTATGCGGTGGCTCGATATCGAATTAGTACGATCGGTAAGCGTTTCCTTCTCTTTCTCTCTCGGTCAAGGCGATCGAGCTGCGTTCTCGCGTCATATATAATTCATGCACGGCTGCGCGGCGAGAGCCGGTTCACTGCACTCGCTCGGGTATAAGAGCGATTTTTATTTCGAACCGATCGCGCGAGGTGTGAGAGTCATATCGCGCCGCTTTCGAGATTTTTGTGAGTCTTTTTGTATTTGATTATAGTTTTTATAAATATTTTACGCTAGTGATATATTTCCAAGTTCATATCTATAGGTAATGGGATTAAACAGAAAGCTTTTTTTAAGTTTTAAATTTACAGTATCACACAGTAAGCAACTATCATATTCAACTCTTTGATCTTCGTTTCCGTGTACATCACTCTGTTATCCGCATGTATAGCTGCGCGCTTCTAGCAACGCTACTTTCATTTTTCCAGCAAAACACGCGTTATTAACCAGCCGTTATTACATCTACATTTTCCTTCCTCATTTGCGAACCGAGCGCTTCAACGCACTTCACACCAGGCGTCAGAAGGAAAATGCCGAGTCACGTTGCAGGTTCAATCACGATAATTAAAGCTTATTCGCGTAATCGGTTATATTTTTTTCGTCGATCCTTCGCTCGTGACTTTTCCGTTATGGCACTCTCGCATCAGTTACGTTACGCAAAAAACGAAGATTTGTCACACGCAAGAGATACGCGAAGCGAAAAGTGTGCCAATGGTGACGTTTAAGGCGAATGAGGAGAAAAGAGGCGTGCGTTGTTTATTGGAAAAGGAAATTCATGGAAAGTGTAGTAAAGGAATTGCTCGTCGTAAAACATTTCAAAAAAAAGGTCTAATAAATTTACTCTCGCAAAGTCTGAAAAAACTTGAACGAATCTTCTTCAAATTCACGCTCAGTGCTCGCAATAGTCCGTCACGGCAAAGTATAACACCGGAAGAACGCAGCAAAATCGAAGAAACGGAAAGAAAAGTCGAAGCGATTTGTTAGACCGACTACGTTAGACAAAGTAGACACTCGGGAGTGTAAATTGTCGGTTGCTGTAGTAGTCGCATCCCAAGAGAGGAACTCCCATTTCTGCTGCACGATGCGTCTAGACTGCGTTTGTCTAAATGGAGAAATGGGATGTAAAGCCTGATGTGGGGGTATAAGAGATCAGATCGATATATCTATGCTGTTTGAGTAAGGTTTTGATTGTCGTTAGATAAATGATAAAGCAATGATTTCTTCTTTAAAGAAACTTTATAGTTTTCGAGGTCTCGTGATTATAATTACTACCTTACAATATATCTACATCGCTGTAGATGGAAGAAATATTTAATTATGAATACAATAACTTTCATTGCGATGCACGCGCGAGATTGGTTACCCAACAATAGCATTGATTAAAGCTTAATTAAGATTCATCAACTTGTTCATCGGAAGAGCGTCCATATGTATGCAACGTATATACCATGCGTATACAAGGACTTTCAGCATCTAATCAGATTGATCGGCGAATTTCTCAGGCTAGTTTTGATCGACCTCTATCTGACCCCGGTATACATTGAGGACTATCCAATTAACGTTACACGTGTGTAAACGAGGCAAACTGACCCCCTGAACTCAAAGACATTGTTTCTCGCCAACTTGTACAAAGATGCAAAGGAAAACAGTAGTTAGCCTGTATTATGGGTCATGCCTTTTATTTTCAAAACGAAACGCGTTTGGTCACCTAAAACGCTAAGCTCCATCCAGCCACAACTCCCAACAAAGAACCCCAGCAAAAAAAGCATCCGACTCCCCCGTAGTCCCGATCCTCTCTCGAAAGAAAACCTGGAGAAAGAGAGAGAGAGAGACCAGACAGTGTCGTGACGGCGACTCTATCTCGTCGCCCCGAGCACGTGTTTCCCCGTGTCGACGGTTAATCCGACGAGAGAGACTATACGCGAGCGCGGCACCTCTCGATCGTCTCTTTCTCTCCGTCTTTCTCGTTAGAATCTGCCGCCAAGTAGGCGACGACTGACAGCTAAACACGGAGACGAGGAGATCGCGAGCAGGGAAATGTGTGATAGATAGACGAGTGATGCTGTGTTTCCCCCACGACGTGTGGGTGGACGCAGAGATGTGGAGTAAGGATTAGGAATAGAGGTGAGGAGGTTTGTTTATCGAGAGAGCGGCTTTTCGATACACTTTTCTCTCGTTTCTAATGCTAAAATAAGAAAAAAAAAGAATAAAAAATAATCGACAAGAATCCAATTAGGTCTGTGAGAACACGCGAGCATTCCTCGAACTCCAATCCGAGAGAGACACACACACACTCAACACGTTGTCCTGTCAACTCAGGCCAACGACGACGACTAATCCACCCGCGCGCGAGTATACAGCAGAATAAATTATCAATGTCCTCCGAAAATTCCCGATCAACATAGCCTGCGCGCAATTGGAACGGAGAGTAGAGAGAAAACTCTCGCTCGCGCGCATGTCGCCGTGGGAAAATTGGCGCGCGAAATTGAATGGTGTCGGAGAGCGCATAAGCGATCGTTAGAGGCGTATTATCTCTCTTTCTCTCTCTCTTTCTTTCCCTCGATGAGAGTGAGAGGAAACATCGCGAAAGCCGCGAGAGAAGAAACGGTTCCGATAAGTGCGCCGATAAGTGCGAATCAAGCGGCGATCGAGCAACGGTGCACATCCAGAACGTAGTGCTGCATGTGGGGCATTCCGCGCGTGGATGATTTCCTCCAGTGAGAGCTTCGAGAGAATGTGCTGCACAGTGTGTCTGTGTGATGCAGCGCGTTTGCTGTTCGAGAGATTTTTATCGGGAAGGAAAAGTGGAAAAATCCTTTTTCTGGGTCAAGGTTGACTGCGACACGCTTTGCTCTTGTGTTCTTCTATAATCTCAGAGATATTTGCTTTAAATTGAAAGAAAGCAATTATACGCGTATAATTAATTTTGTATTTACACGAATTAAAGCTGCGTATCCACTCTCGTTCAACAATCATTCAGGCACTGTCTGCTCGCACGAAGAAGATAAATGTCCGGCTTCAGAAGACGCGCTCTTCACTTAGCCCATCGCGAGTTTGCAATAAAATAAATGAACCGTCTGCAAAGTACAAATTTTCAAGCACCTTTGAACATTCAAATTTATAGCCGTATAGAATATATGTATATCCCGCGTATCCTCGTCGTGTACACGCATCCGTCAACCTGAAGAAACCGCCTAAAAAAAGACACAGCCAAAAAGTCGAACAATCGTTGCCGGGTATAACATATACATACATGCGCCATAACAACGCCCGCCGGAGATTTGGCGAAGACGCTCGAGATTGATGATTTTTTTTTCCTTTTGCATATAATAAAGCCGCCGATATATATATACTGTATACCGCGTAACGACGACGCGATTGGCCGGCATCAGATCGTGATTGATCGACTTGTTTGTGAATGTTTTTAATTGCGTTTTTGACTGGGGCGACGAGCACACGCGCGCCTAAAAAGTGCGAAACTTTTGGCGCTGCTGCAACAGCCTCTGACACAGTTTCGCGAAAGTGGAATAGGGAAATTTATGGGGTATCGAGTGACGCGATGCCTTATAGAGAATTGACGCTTTTTATATCACGCGCGAAGCTTGATGTGCGTCGTGGTGAAAATAAAAATCGCTGAGAGTGTGCGTTAAAAGAAAGTATTATACAACGCGGATGTAAACATTTGAATTATATAGCGACAGACTATTTTCATTCGGTTGGATGATGTTGAAAAGTTCACAATTTTTATGTGGTTATGGATCGTCGATGCTCCCCCTATAGTAATATAGAGCAAGAGTATAAGTGTTACGAACGATCAATATGTACACGAATGAATTAAGCATCGAGCTATACACTATATATACTTTCTCCCATAGGATTAAAATCAAATACTATACAGTCATCGCATTGTGAAAATGAATCAGCACTTAAGGCGACAATTTACGAACCGTTATTGTACATCAGCGCTCGAAATAGATAACCGTTTAATCTATCCTCCGATTATACTTTCGAGACAGTTATATGTTCTTTTACAAATCGCACGCTGCCAATTAACCCATTGTCGCAAAAATCCAAATACAATGCCGCGCGACCGATTTAGAAAATATCACTGCGTTAAAAATCACATATCAACCTAATCATTGTGTCATATTACACCGAGAGACCTACTATAATAGCAGTCACCTCTTCAGAGTTATACATTCAAGCTATTACAACATTCCACTTCCCAAATGAGAATAACAGTTTGCTAACAAACGATCGAAAGAATTTAATACATCTCGAAGACTCACCATCTTGTTGCGCGAAAACCGCAGCGGGACAAAACAAATTAACGGTCAAGAGTCGTACGACAGGAGAAAAAAAAACCCAGCGACTGCTGTATAGCGGGGTTAAGCAGATGATCACCGGCAACAACGAAAAAGAACACACGCGAAGATGAAAAAGGGAGAGAGGGTATATAGCGAGAGTTGAGCGACGGGGCAAATTATATAGGACCACACACAGGGCAAAACCAGAGACTCTCGGTGAACATGTATAATATATAATATGCGAGTCGGTGCACCGTATACCACGGATTTTGCCCCTTTCCCTATGACTCCTATATAGAGTCATCGATGCTTTTATCAGAGAAGGAGAATTTATTAAATTTGTTTATTTATCACTCGAGTGCAATCAGCGGAAGAACGCAAGGAATTTTAATGGATTTTTTTTCTCTCTCTCTCGAGGGTGTAAGTTGAAGTTACGAGCGACGAACGAATGATAAATTGGGAATAAAGTTCGAGTCTGTACGACTTGTACGCGCAGCAATTTCTAAGCGGGTTTTTCAATATATATCTCACTCGGCGACTCTCTCTCTATACATTTCCATCCTTATATGTTTGACCAGCTATTTATTGGAATGACTTTTGCAAACGCATTTCTTCATTCGACGCGACGAAGCTCCTTCTAAACTCTCGGGACATAATAATTGCATAAGCGCGTTTCGCAATAACTACACGCCGCGCGCGGCAGCAGTACACAATGTATAGGTATGCGCGTATGTCTCTCCTTCATGGGAGGTTTTAAAAGCTCGCACGCGCGCGCGAGAAAACCGGAAGGATTCGTTGCAGGCGATTCTGCGTGAGAAAAGTTGCGTCTGTCGGACCGGTGACAGGGGCTTTAAGTGCTGTAAACGTCCGATCCGCCGGCTGCAAAACGATCGTTAAGTCGTATATAGCAGCCGCTTTCGGCGTTTCTTGCCCTTTTTTTTCCTTTCTTTCTTCTGATGCCGAGTTGCTCAACATCGCGGCTTTTATCCGCCTGAAAATCTGAGTTTACAGAGAGCCTGATGGCGTTTTGTTGAGGGAGATGGTAAGCCGATTAAAGTTATAAATAGAGTTTGATATTCGGCTTGAAGTATTGTTGTATAATGATTTGTAATCGATCGTTTTTTATTTTTCGCGATGATTCGTACATGTACTATATCACACGCCTGCTAACCATCGTGTAATAGTAATAATTCGCGTAATAAATAACAACAGCATTACCTAAACACACCTAGACATATATCACCATGTTTCGACGCATATTGAACCTCAAAACGCAACCGCATCATCCTCGTCACTGGCAATAAACATTTTGTACGCGTCATTGTGCAAGGTCCAGGAATTCTTGCACAAGCTCTTCGAAGAACAATCTTGCACCTTCTCATTAAGACCTCGACAGAGAAAAAGCCGTGAAATCGGAGTACGTCACCCCAGGCGGCCGCCGCCGCCGCGAAAGCCGATAATTTCGTTAAAGAGGAAAAGAGAAGCTGTTAAAGCGCGCGCTTGATATGTACGCCGACAGGATGTGTTCGCGTTTTCGCAGAGACGGTCAGCCAGCTGTGTATGTGTGTGGATTTTTTTTTTTGCTTCTTCGAGTGCGTGTGCTTTCTACGTTTGAAACTGTGTAATTTGCAGTCGTCGAGTACCGCCTCGACTGACATTGTCGGCACGAACTGGTGTGAAATTCGGCGTCTTATTTGCCGCCAGCCTTTCGTGCTGTAAATTGTCAGAGTTGTACAAGGCTAATTTTGGAATTAGCGAGTGTATTATAAGTGTCTAATTTTACTTACAGGGGATTAGATGGAATTGTTCAACACCTCTAGTTTTATTGCATTCCTTTTAAAGGTAACTTGAATAATTATTAGACAACTTTTTAAATCGGATACATCGTAAAATTTCAAGTCCAAATCCTCCCGGTTGATATCCTGTAACCTATACGAAATTGGCTACGATTACGAATGCCTATGCTAGTGCACGATGAGAGAGTGAATAAAGGGATCGACGGTAGTCGCTATGTGGGTATCAGGCTTAATCCACAACTTTATCCTCGGAATCGGCTTCGTTACGAGGGGCATTATTCTCTTTCGGCGACGCTCTTAAAACGCAAAATTACCGTCGTTCGTCTTACTTTTGCTAACAGGCGTAATCGCTGTCTCTCCTCGCTTAATCGCACCTCGTAACTTACCAAGGGAAAACCGGCGCGCTCCGATTTAAGTACTGCAAAGCGACTAAATAGTATACTGCTGCAGCCTCTCTGGAGACATCTACAGCTGCCATGTGTTACATATTGCATCAGTTTTTATAACGACGTGAGAACTAATAATTTTTCTCTCGTAATGTACATATTTTTATGCTTCAATTTAGATTCAAAAAATATAAACAAATATAATTAATCGCGTGTCGGGGAGCACTACATAAGCCTGCAATAAAGCTGTACACCGCGCGAGCCGCTTACAAGTTTACCGGTGCGGTTGAAAAGTGAATTTTGATGACCGAGCCGAGAGCTAATAGCCGCGCTATTAGAATCGCGTTAGAGCATCAAGCGAGCCGTGGAATCGGTCCGCCCGAGTTTTGTAATGGATCTCTCTCGCGCGAGTGCGACCCTCCAAGGTTAACTGTACCGCGCTGCAGCTTTCCCGATAATTGCGCGCTGCCGACTTGATTGTTCAATTAATTTACGGCCGTATATATAAGTGCTCTCTCTCTCTCCGATCCGTAGTGTGTCAATAAAATTCGTGTTTTGCATACGGCTTGATTAGCGGTGATCCGTCATTTTTTTTCTTAACGAGTGGGTGAAAATTCAGAGATGCTCTCTCGGGTTTTACGGCCAGTTTTCGAAAGTTCGACGTTTTACAGCGAGAGCATGTATAAATAAGCATTTTATTCTCGAATTAAAGGTGGGAGGGGGGGGTGTACGAGAGATGATTTTCACCGGGTTTAATTTAGCAAAATAACGAGTGCAATTATAAATGCAAACATCGATCAAATCAGGTCCCTCGTAAATTACAGCTGCGTATAAAGCACTCAAAAAGCATTCGCGCGCGCACTTTCGATCTCGAATATAAGCTCAAATAAAAGCACATCGGCGAGAGGCGATCACCTCGTAAATGGGCTGCAGATGAGCCTTAGACGATCTCTCGCCAGAGCGTCTAATGAGATGTTGGCGCAAATGAAGCCGGTGGATCATCGCTTTCGAGCGTGTAATTAGCGAAGGACGACTCGGATTTTTCCGAAGCTTTCATCGCCAGATATCTTGCGGATATACGTGCGAATTTTCGGATTATGACGATGATATGCGTTGGTGTATTTATTATAAACTCGAATTTAAGAGTCTGGTACAGAAACAATCGCTTCTTTTCTCATAATGAGTTTTTTGAGTACCGACATACAATTTTCAATAAATTAATTGATACGATACGCTCATTATCCGTACTTCTTCTGACGATTACAGATTATCTTCGTATATCCTTGGCAATCGAACGTTTTTCAACAAGCTTATTTACGTCTCGATTGTTCACTTTCCTTTTATCACACATCTCGGCAAAACAAACGTCCACACCATCGCAGTGTAAT
Source organism: Cecidostiba fungosa (assembly GCA_900474305.1). Classification (NCBI taxonomy): domain Eukaryota; kingdom Metazoa; phylum Arthropoda; class Insecta; order Hymenoptera; family Pteromalidae; genus Cecidostiba; species Cecidostiba fungosa. The sequence continues at coordinate 11,710 of UCOJ01001462.1, forward strand.
TTATTCCAGCGATAAATTATTATAAATTACACAGCGGCCTCACACATAAAAGTTTACAACATCTCGCTTATGTGTATTTACGCATCCGAGTATTTATCTAGACGAATGACGAAATCGCTTACCCGCGGTGAATCTGCTCAAAACAATCCTATAACGGCTTTCCATACCGGTCGCAACAACCACGACACTCGAGTGCACTACAAATATTAACCCGTCCCATTCATTCATTCGTTCGTTCTTGGAAGCAACGCGAACCACTCGATCGGTCACCAAAAAAGAAAACTCGAAAAAAAAAATGCAATACGTTTCCACTTTCACCCGGCTTTACATAACACACACACACACTGAATGCGAGTGAGAAAAGGAAAACTAATGAAGAGTCGATACTTGATTTATATACGCGGAGAGCTCGAATGCCATCGTGTTTATACTATGCGCACCCGGCCTATAGGAATTGCGCTTTGCGAAACGGATATATTATATACATGAAGATTTACCAAGACACAGGGAGAATTAGAAACACCGGGAGTTTTGCGTGGAATTTTTTTCGCTATATACTTAATCGCGAGAGTTAATTGTGAATTATACTCGTTGTTGGGGGTCGTCGTGTTTATGTAATATATTTTGAACCTAATATATCTAGAGCAAAATGTCCGTGATTACGATTTGTTCTCTTATCTTGTTTATAAGAAAAATAACGGATATAATAGATAATTTAAATCGATGTCGCACACGGGAGAACGTGTGCGCTGCAAATAGCCGCGCACGTTTTAATGGAATTCAAATAACGAGAGATAAGGCTATAGAATATGCACAATCTGATTTTCTAAAAGTTTGCATTTATCTTGAACGCGCGGATGATGATAATGAAGTCCCATTGTTAAAAGGCAAATATGCAATTTAAGTGTAAATAGCTTTCGCAACTGATAAGCGTTGCGCGAGCGCCGCGAGGTTTTCTCATATAAACATGGATTATTATTACTCACAAGTAGCGGCTTGAATGGAAGCACTGGAATGAATTCCGTGACTTACCTGTAACAGAAAAATGAACGAGAAAATCATTAGTAAATATAAAGCAAATTAAATGAAATAAAATATATGGTCAAAAATAGATACACGCACTCGAGTATTTTGTAAGTAAGTCAAATTACACGAAGATTGAATAGCGTATTTACATGTACACCATCAGAGACATACATTATAAGCACACTGCAGAGCTAATACAACCAAAACGACCACAATGCACACAGTCCATACATTGATTTTATTCCTCCGAGCAAATATCATTTTCTTCTCTCTCAGACTGTATACACAGCATTGCAGTCGAACGCATTTTTCGTGCTCCGCGAAATTGAATTACCCACACGCATTCCGATCCGAATCCAATATAATATAAGCATCAGTAGAGCGCACTCGAAACCAGAATATCGTAATTGGCTATGCACACACACACACAGTGCGTACGTCAAGCGTTGAAAATTATTCATACGCGCGATTTTTGATAGTTCCACGTCGCCCTATTACACGACAAGTGGCAAGTGGAGCGAGACTCCTTGTGGATCGTGTATTAGCATAAATCGCCCATCGATGCGACTCCGCGCGTATATAATGCGATACAAGTGCGCGCCCTGCCCTATACTACTTCTCGTTACGTCCAGCTTCTCGATTATCCGGTCAGATTAGGATTTCCTCTTCGTTTATTTTGGCGGGAACGTTTATAGCGAGTTGTCATGACAGCTGGTGCTGCTGCTCCGGGTAATCGTAGAAAATATGGGTATAGACTCATTTTTTTTTTATTTTGTAGCTATAAAGTGGCTGAGATTTTTATAGATGTTTGCGACTGTAAAGTAATTTATATGCGATGTGAATTGTTCTTGATGAACAATCTGGTGATTAAGCTTTCGTCGAATAAGCGTATAAGCTAACTTTTGAAATTAGTCGGATGTACTAATTGCCGTGAAACTTCGCAGTCGAGTGACATGTGAGTTCTAAACTTAATATCACGAAATGCAGCAGTAAATCTCGCCATCTGCAATTTAACTTAGTTGTAAACACAAAGTTCTATAATCGTAGATACTTGATATACTATAGTCGCAAGTGACTGCAAAAGTTTAAAATCGATCAAAATTTCAAGCACAGTGCCTACGAACTATCTAAATTAATCACACACGTTTGCGGAACAAATTACACGCGAGATTCGCCAGAATTTGTCAACGTCTACTATAATCACGCGACTGCAAAGTCACATGATAAACCGAACGCAGAAGCCGAAACATCATTTAAAAGCTCTATCAACGCCGCGAGAAGTGCCGGAGGCTTTGGCAAACATCATTAGAGTTATAATAACAATAATTAAAATCCCTCCGACGAAAAAAAAATCGAATTTCCCGATTGCCCTTAATGAACGGCTGACGTTTGAGCTATCTCTCGCGGATATGCTGCCTCCTCTCATTTACATAGAAAATCGTACAATTTGTTAAAACGGGTTTTCCCCGTAATAAGTATTAATAGTCCCAGCACAGCTATGGAAATAAAAATATCAACGTGTACACGAGAAATTCCTTCTATCAATAAAAAAAAACCTGTACGGTATCATGAAAGCATACATAATAATCGATTTTTACGAACGCGCATCGTCGACAGTGTCAACTCAATTTGTAAGGCGGCAGCTTAACGCCATTAGCTATCGCCTTACAAATGGCTCTATTAATTTTTTGACCACACCGCGGAATCCAAAAACAAATGGCAAGGCTCGTTAAACTCAACTCGGCGCGCGGACATTCCAGTCGTGTGCGCGAGAGCAAAAGCGAGCAGAAAAATCATCGAGTGAGCGATGACACCTTTGCTCGAGGCTGTGCATCACAGAGCTATTGCTCTAATGCCGCGAGCTGTCCGTGTACAGATCTGCCCAAGGTTGAGGGGTTGACAAACTGCCCTGGAGGTGGAATGCAAACGAGAGAGAGACGAATGTTGGATGATAAATCTACTGCGCGAGGTGGAAACGTCAGCGATGATGGCTCGCTCTCTGTGTGTATGTGTATGTATATGTATGTGATGCAAGATAATCGAGTGTACTGTGGGAGGATGATGAGATTCGTTTGTGTTTTTATCAATCGTGGAGGCGTTTTGTTTTGTTTCTTTTTTGCTGCGGTGGCTTTCGTTGGGAATCGAGATCGTATGGGGGGTAATTATAACGTGGCGTAGTATATAGTGTTTATATTGTGTTACGGGGAATTTTATATATATTGTGCGAGTAAAAGCATTATATTGTTTCGAGTAGTATAAAGCATTTATTCAATTGCGGAGATTTCTTTGATGTTATTGTTTGGCTTTTTATCGGAGTATCTGAATTTACGCATAAATAATATCGTTAATTGTAATCTGGAAGTAATTATCGGATTGATTGAAATTTCGTCTTCTGTTTAAATTGTATTGCGCGTTGTTTCTGGAGAGATAATGAAAAATTATTTGCGTCTTTTAACAATTGAAAAATAATGCATATAATACCCTGTAAAACTTTTCAAACTCGAATGATGAGCTGCCTTATTGATCACACGTCTAACAACAATATCCAATCTTTAAACGGGAAAAACAAAACATTAATTTCTGCAGCCAAGTTGGAAACGTTTACATGAATACGCAATTTTTATAAGAATAAAGATATACATCATTCTGGATTTCAAGTGTCCGTATGGATTGCAGCGTAAGATGTAACTGATATGATGCTGAAATCACTTATTCTCTATTATTGTATTGTTGCGTTTACGTAAACGTTCGCAATGATTTTGATAAATCTAGCGATGCTTACATCATTATCTACTACTAGGTACGATTGGTTTTTTAAATGAGTTGTACGCATGTTAATTAAACATTGCAGTGAAATAAGCATGTCCATTTATCTTTTACGTCGCAAAATTATTTCTTCAAGTCGCATTTATTGTTTCAAACGTATATTTTAAGAACTTAATATATTTATTTGCATGATTCAAAGATTTTTGTCAGGCACAGCATTCAAAGACCCAATGAGCTACCGCTCAAGTGTTGTTTACGTTCCACGTTACATTATGGTTTACAAAAATATGGTATCAGTATACAAAGCTCCAGGCTATTTTTCCAACAATGCACGTCAGCATCATTGTCATGATAATCGAAGAGTCAATCAAGCGCGCGGTGAAAGTGCTAACAATGAGTTTTAAGATGCCTCGATAAAAAAATGATATCCCTTCCAGCTGTCTCAGCTTACACGACCAAATATTTCTTTTGATCCGTTTATAGCAAAGCTTTATTTAAATAAAAGTCAAACGTAAGTCGGCAATCGAACTTTCAGAACTACCGAATAATCAACACAGCTGTCAAAATAAAATGCCTCTAAATGCGATTAAACCGGAAAATTCATAACGTTATCATAACATCGTTCCCGTCAATTAATACATCCTCTCGCATTTATCTATAAACATTACCGTATCCCAGCGTTTAATACCATTTAACGAGCAAAAAGCGATCTTTGCACGCGTGCGCGCGGAATCCTAATTAAAATCCAATAAATGACCGGTAAATTTAATAATCAACAACTGCTCTTTCTCGCTCTCTTGCGCATACAGCCGATTCTCAAAAGAGACTCTCCTCTTAAGAAGTGTCTCAATTAAGGCTAATGACTCTCTCCTCGCGCAACGGCGGCGCCGGCTTTATTAATACGAAATTAAACGCGCGGCGCGCGCTATAAATTCCATCCTCTCACGCGAACTCTTCTTCCTTCCGCGGTATATATAGTGTATAATATATACATACACACACACACAGCACACCATATTATATATATGTATATACAAGACACACGAGAAGGAATATCGTACAATGAACTGCATTTAATGCGCGCGTCTGGGAAAGGAAGGAGGCGCTTGATGCCCGGTACAGTTACTTTTACTCTATCGCGAGCGCAGGTTCAAAGTTCGCGCCCGAGGACAAATCCGCGAGAGGAGATGTGGGCAGCAGCGGTGTATGTGTGTGCGTTTGCTTGCAAACAGCCGAGCCAGATGCCAGGGGAGAATGAGAGAGTGAGATGCTTTTGTTGCGCAGGTGCTTCGCTGCATACGGTATTTATATGCGCGCGGATTTCTCTCTGCCGGATATTTGTTCCGTAGCTTCTTTCTGCGATGAATTTTTACGGGAGTATTGGACTTTCGTTTTATCTGCGTTACAAAATAAAATGTGCGTGAAATGACAAAAAATGAGACTTGATCACTTGCAATTCAATACAACGTAGCCAAACATTTTCGAAATTAATGTTAGAAAGTCCATGCGGAGGTCTTTCTTTCTCTCTCTCGAAAAGAAAAGCCACGAGAACATAGTGTATATACCGTGCCATTACACGCGACGACAAAGGATTTCGAGAAAAGGAGCAATAAACCACTCCCACAACGAACGCGCGCGCGCGCGCACTTGCGATCATTGAAAATGCACGGCTAGGAGAATACTAATCCCGGCGTGGAAACCGGTTATTAGTCATTGAAAGTGAGGATCATAAGAGCTAATAAGTTTGTTTCACTGTTGGTCGACGAGCGATACGTACGTGAGCGCGAGAGAGCTTATACTGCCGGTGCAATTGGAAATTGTATAATCTCACCTCTCTCTCTCTCTCTCTCGTGTAGCAGACATTAATAATCCGTCCCTGGCAAAGGAAGATCTGCTCCTTATTAATTCCGAGACGCAACGACTTTCCCATTGTTTGACGTGAAAATACACAGGAATATCGGATGAGTTTGATGCGATTTATTGAATTCTCTCGATTTTTACGCGAACGTCTATTATTGATATGAGAAATTTGTTCTGGCCACGCGCTCGAGCTGACTTTTGAATGGGACGTTTGAATAACAAATGATTTGGTTCAAAGTTCACTTGTTTATCGCTCATTATTCGCTATTTTTCCCCACTCAATTTTTGTGCTCAAACGAGTTTGCCTTCAACGTACTTTGGTTCGTCAAACCACTTAGGTTTTTACAAATTTTCAATATTAAACGAGTATATTGATCAACTTTCAAAATACCATCTGACCTTGCGCGCGCATACACTCCCCCTTTTTAGACAGAAAAAAAGCTCACCTTCTCCTCTGGCGACACCCGGCGCGCGAGAATATCTAATCGCCGGTATATAAAGCTCCTCCTTTTCGCGAAAGGCCCGAAGAAAGGAGCGACGCGACGATCGAGAGCCACAGATTATCGATCCCTGGGAAAAGCGTGATTTATTAGGGCGTGTGCCCCCTGGAGCGCGAATGCTCGTTATATCACCCCCTCCTCTCTTTCTCTCGCTTAGCTTTTTATCGGCGGAAGAATATCGCGCCTTATCTGCACGACGACGGCGCACGACTTCCTGCTTTTGTGTCCTCTGCTGCACACGGCGTTACCATATTATATACAACACGGGGCGCAAGTGCAGCAGCAGCATCAACAGGCTTATTCTCCCCTCGCGCCGTGTAATAATTCTAATTATCTCCCTATTTTAAGGCTTGAGCAACGACTCTTCGTCTATTTTTCCGTTCCGTTGCCGGGCGTTTACCTAATAACCGACCGGCTAACGGTGAATCCCGTACGCGCTGGCCGCCGCCGCCGCCGCCGTTTGTTTATGCCGCGTTTGTCTACAGCGGGTAGGTATATCACACAGTGTGCGGACAGAGCTTCTTGGATAATTGGAATATTCAGCGTTGGGAGACTTGGAAGCACGTAACGAGGGTTAGTTATGTACTTCGTTGTCACCTAGTTTGAACAATTTTTTTTTTATTTTGTTTTTGTATTCGATTTTTATTTCTTTATTTACATTATACTATGTTTACATAATTATGAACGTTTACATTACGACGACTCGCTTGAAGCATCAGCAGGCGGTTCTTCTTCGTGGACCACCTACAAAAACCGAAATTAAAGTCGTCTACTCACTTCGATTACTTCACGACATACCTTCTCTTTATCCGTTCCATTAGACACTTGCAAAATCATATCCACCTTCTGTTCGTCCAAGCTTTCTTCTGTTATCCGAGCCGCGTATGCTTGAGCTCTCGCGAGTCGCGAAATTTCTTCCTGCGCCAAGGAGCGCGGCTGAAGCCAACCAATTTCCTCCTCTTTTGTCGTAGTGTTTTCTCCATTGGTAACCTGAGAAGCAACGTGCTTTGTAAATCATGTAAAAGAAGAGGAATTAAGCAGATATTAATAGCATACCTCGGTAACCATTGCGAAAAAATTGCAGGAAGATAAGATAATGCCTGAAAAAGAGATTATGTTTGAAGTCGTAGCTGCTTCGGTACGACCGAGCCAATTATATGAATCTCCGGCGGCTGAATCGGTAGCGGGATAGGTATTCCTCGCCGCCTCGCGGCGACTCTAATAACTGCTCGCTCAGAGGCTTTGCGCTTTGCGCATCAGACTCGAGGTAGCGCGCGCTTTTTGTTTTTCTTCTTTGCGACGTAGCGATGCGTGATTCGGACTTTTGTGGAACGTTAAATGTTCTATAATTTACATCGTGCGGATTCTTCATTCGAAATTTATGAGGCAGATTTATCAATGAAAATAAGAGCGGCTATATGCTCGTTAATAAGCATAAGTAGCTTATACTTATTAACGACCATTATTTTGCAGCTCGTAATTCTGGAAAATTTCAAAGAAGGATTTATCGTATATGATGTGCTCTGTCTTTTATGATTTATTATTAAAAAAGGGAAAGTTCAGTTGCGCATTGTGTCCATCGATTAATTCGACGTCAAAGGGTTTTTTTCTCTCTCTCTTTCTCTCTCAAAGGCAAAACTTTACAACTGCCGTAATAACGAAACTAGAAAACGCGCGGCATTAATTTCCTCGGGCATATAAAATGAAACATTAACCCGGCAATCTGCATCTCCTGTGCCAGTCTATACTATTCAGATATTCAAGCGATAAACAACGGTCCGAGAGCGCCGCTCGCAGCCATAATGGTATTAATCTCAACACTAATGGCTTATAAAAAGAACTCATTTGAATACATCACTCGCGAAACGAGGAAGGAAATCGCGTCTGCGCGCGCTGGACCCTCCGAGAAATCTTTGGCCGGTTCCCAAGAGCCTAATGCGCCGTTGCGTCGCGGTTTTTTTTTGTGAAAGGGCCAAGTCCATTTTGGTTTTCAGAGTGGACGTTATTTATTTTTCCGTAGGATGCTAAATTAGCGTAGGAAATTCATTCAGAGTGCAATACTTATATACTGTCTTAATATTAAAAAAGAAAATTTATTGACCGTTAACATAACTATTTATATCTTAACACTTATTACAGTTTTATCACAAAAACTACTTCATCGTAATTCGCAGGTTGAAGTCAAGCGTTCCCCTCACATCTTTAAGTGTGAAAACCGAAAAAAAGGTAAGAAAAAGCCAAACAAACTTTCATTACGCGTCTCTCCATCAGTGGCACGCGTCCGTTCTCTGACCTTCACACACAGCTGACCCAACGCGCAGCTGTGCGCTATGGGTTCCGAAGTACCGCAGCTGGGCACACATACATATCCTTATAGCCCGTTTATAAATAATTCAGGTAAATATGCGCGCCGCGCAAAATGTCCCATAGCCTGTTCGACTTCCATTATTCAAAGCTGACAAGTGGCTTTGGCTGATCGAAGTAACCCGGCGAATTATTCATTGTGACCGAGATGAGCTTATAGTTCGATGTTAATTGTTCGCATTGTAGGGTTGGCCATGATGAATTATGTAACGTGACACTTTTGGGTTTTAGGAAGGGAGAGTGATAAGGCTATTTGGTTAGGAAGGTCGACGGTGACAATGACGATCTAGGAGCGAAGGGTATAATGCCAGTTTTTTTTAATGGTATGTAATACGAACTCGCTGTATTCGATTCCGATCAGTCTATTTGCATATTCATCCATCAAGTTATTTACACTACTTTCTAAACAACACTAAATCGGGCCAATGCAGCGAAATTGCACTTTATACGATCGTGACCCTAACTAGCTCGAAAACTGAGCGACTGCAACCCGCACTTCTCTCGAAAATAATAGCCTCATCAAGCGGTAAAATTCCCGAGACAATACGTCCAGCCAAGTATAGTAGTCATCCATTTTAAAAGGTCTCTCTCTCTCTCCAGTCGGATCGTCATAAAAGAGCTACAAAACCGCGCCACCGCAGTAAACGAGAAGAAGAGACGTGGACTAGGGGTATCGCTATCATTCCACCTCTCGTCCCCCCCCCTCCCCCTCGATGTAACGCGAGCGAAAACAAGCGGACTTATGATGAATCTCTGTCCAGGCGGTCGGTTACCGCTATTAGGCGCACTCGAATCGCACACTTTCGCGGTGGTCCCCACCGACGATGAGCGTCTATTATATACCACCCGCGAGTCGGCCTAAGTATCTCTATGAATCTCCGCAGCTTTTTATAAATGCAAAAATATGCGTTTAACGAGTTATTAACTATACGCTAATCCATTCATTCTATACTTGTTGTTACAGCATCAACGTATTCCGCATAATCGGGCAAATATTAATTTCCATTAAGCGCCAGGCAATTTTTTCGTTGAATATACAAACATTTCTTCGCTCATGAAAGCGCTGCAGTCAAGAGCCACTGTGCATTCGGGTGTGGGTGGCTTCTCGAGAGCCGCAGGATGTAACTCTTGTTTTATCAGTGGCACAAAGACTCGCATTTTCCTCCCGCGGTGAGAGGTTCTTCAGGTGGCATTTTTCCTCGCTGATGGTATATTAAGCCGACAATACTGAGATTTCCTGGCGACTCGCCGAGATAAGATGCCGCTTGGATTTCCTTCTTTTACCGTTTTATATAGAGGAGGGTGGGCGCGCTCGAGAGCTTGCACAGCTGCGCCGGACAGAGCTCTCTCGTGAGAGACTCCTCGGCGGCAGATGTCATTTGCCGATGATTTTTCTCGAGAAGAGCTTCCTGTTTCAGGATTGTGCGTTGGATGATTCATTTGTTTGTCTTTATTGTCTTTATGAATTTATACAGTTACGATACTTAACATGGTTCGAGACTCAGAAAAAATCTACAAGAGAAACCATCATCAATGCAGTATTAATTAAGATTATTTTGGAGAAATCTCTTAAATAAATAAACTCCAACACGTCGCATCATCGTAAATTTCCACATACGAACCTAGAGAGTGTGCGTCCATCGACGAAGCTCTCAATGACCTCGGTCGAAGAGAATTCGATGTCGCTTACAAATGAAAAATTAACAGCCGCCGCCGCCGCACGTGCGATTTCTCTGATCGTCATTAAAGACAAGTCGCCGCACCGCTAGACAGAGACAATCGCTTTTTCTGCATAAAAGAAATCGGCGGCCTCTTAACGGGTCGCGCCTTCTACTGCGCGCATCAGTCGAAAAATCTCGGGGATGACGCTGCACCGCTCTTTCTCTCGTTGATGCATAAAAATGAGAATATATAAAAAGCCGCGCGCGTTTATTAATGTCCGATTCTCTATACGCATCGGCGACTCGTATAAATGGACGACGCCACTGCGCTGCTAAGCTTTTCGAGGACGGGATGTTGGAATGAAAGGAGGAGACGAGGATAGGCTGACTAGTCTCTGGTGTACAATGAGCGGCAGAATCTACTAATGGTGCGTTTGGGTTCGTGAAAAAAGTGCAGTTTGGAGCCCGATGTCGTGTGTGATTTTGATTAATATTCTTGTGGAGTCATTCGCCGATGTGGAGGAGGAGTACTTTTTATTAGTATGCATGGAGCTGATACCTATGTTTTTTACGACTGTATGGCAAGAGCAAGTAAAAAAGAAAATTTTTTATATATATATTTTTTATAACTTACGAATCAATAATAATCAGCGTCGTTATGTCAAAGAAGCTCACCTGCAACAAAAAGAAAGCAGAAATAATTAGTAAAAATTAAATAATTTATTGCAAAATCAACAAGCGTTTATAGCCACATTAACAATTCAATATCTCGAAATTATTGCATTCGCAGCATCCTAATGGCAATACGGAAGCCATTGCCTCGCCGTAATGAAAGTCGATAAACAAATCAACCAAGCGAGAAAAAAATCAGCATTTTCCATCCACACACACAGAGCAGACACTCGCAGTAGTAACGGTCACCAAACATCATCATCCTCGTTGCAGTCGTGCCGATACCCCAAGCAGCGAATTCCCTCTCGCGCGCGAGTCCATAATAAATATACATGCCCGCGAAGAAATCATTAGTTAGCTGCGGTGGCGGCAACCGGAAGAACGACACGTCTTCTCGGCGGCCGCGGAGGAGAACTAGAAAAGAAGCGGCAGCTTTCGCCTAATTAGCCCGCGGCGGCACCTGACCGTCCGATCACTTAATTAGTACCAGAAGCTCTCGCGGTATCCTCTCCATAGAGACGCTCCATTCTATAAGTCCACCAACCCGAAGAGCAGCTATGCTGCGCGTGTAGCACGAGGCTCACGACGGCGGAAGCCGTGAACGGCGATCTTCTCTTCGCGGGCCAAGGAATATATTTTCCGTTCGGCGAAAAAAAAATGGGGGCGAAATCGTGGTGGCGAAGCGCTATAGCTGGACGCGGAAGTCGAGCAGAGTGGACCGGTAAGCTTCATGAGCAACTTGGGGGCTAATGAGTGCAAGCCTGCTGGGCGTTTATATGCGACGACGTGAGGACGATTTTTTTCGTCGGGGGCGTGTGGGGGATGCTGCTACAGAGAACGGTACTGAGGAATTTAGTGCAGATGATATTGCTGGAATTTTTCAGGGAGAATGGAGAGAACTGTTTTTCAGATTTAGCTGAGTTTGGGATTGGATTATTTTGTTGTGAAAAATTTTATTTTTCTTATTTTGTAAGTTTCCGAATTTATACCTAGTAATTTCCATACGTTGGCCTATACTAAGAATTACCTACACTTGAAGTGTTTGATGTACGTCAATTGAGTAAATTAAAATTTACATATCTATACTTTGTAGATCCTTATCATTTCCACTGAAAAATTAGATTAAAAGCCATGTTTGTTTAATATCATATGGCGCATATTGTAATCTATTTCAAACTATAATAGTTAAGCTATACTTAATAGTGCAATAAATATGCAGAGTGTAGAATTAAATTCACAGAAGGACTCAACCGGATTATACTTTAAATTGCGTACGCACCTAAAGTTTATGTCTTTCTACAATTATGTTTTTGAATATTTTAAGATACCACAAAACAAAAATGTCTCTTATTATACTGGCGTATATTCAGTTATAACGGATCAGACTATCACATTCACACTTAAGCCTTTAGGATTTAAAATCATTTGCTACTTTTACAATTTTATCACATTCTCAATTGCATTTAACAGTTAAAACCCTATAATAAGAAAAGAAAGTCTACATCTTGTGATGTATATTTGATAGAATGTCACGGCAAAGGTATTATAAGTAATTGTATACAAAATATTCTAAAAATCAGTTGCGTGCGCGAAAGGAACAACTGATCCGAATAAAGAAAAAAGTGGAAAAGAAACGTCTAATTTTTACGAGTTGTCGGCTTCGTCTGATGTGTCCCGAGATCTTGAAGTCTTGGCACCTGAGCGACACGCACCCGTAAACGTGTATAAGCCCGCTAAATCCGATTAGAGAGACGCAGCGCAAGATACGAGCGGGAGAAAGACTTAGACTTTGAAAAGCTGAAAAGAGGGAATGTGGAATTGATCGAGGGGTCTGGCTTATTTGACGCTATGCACACTTTAATCAGAAAATATTTTATAACTCAATACATTTTTACGGTAAAAAATCTACTAAATTTTTATAAGATATTTGCAATGAATTGGATATGAAACTTCTATCAAAAGGATTCCTAAAACAACGAAGAATCGATTTTGTATACGACGTATTATATGGGAATTTCTCATATCGCATTAGCTTTCTTCGGAAAAGTACAACTCGAAAGTTTGACGATTCTTAAAGCTGCGTATAACGTTTTTGATACAAAATAAAATTGTAAAGTTATAGTTTTAAAAGCACTTTGATACAACACAAACTAAATATTTTGCAGTATATATAGATAAGCAAAATTTTTCATAAATGCACGATTGATTAAATATCAGAAAAAATGAATGGAAATAGAAAAAAAAACAATGTCGAACACGTGATATCAGTAAGAAGGTCATATTTCACGCGTTAATACTCGCAACAACTCCCAGGAGCCGGCATAAGAAAGTAGGAAAATAAGAGAGCACCGGCATCGGCAGCAGGATAAGGCTTAGATTTGCAAAAAAAGTCAGGCGGGAAAAGAGAAGCCGGCGATCGTGCGAAAGCCTTACACGGCAGCCTCTCTCGACGTTCTGTAATTAATGAATCGAGCGCGCTCGCTCGCGCCCGAATATAAACACACAGGTGAAATTACAGTTTGACAAGCCGCGCGAGCGCAAAATACACGTGTTTACGCGATAAAAAGGCCCGCCGTCCGTTTTTTTTTCGACCTTTGCGCGATATTCTTGGGATATTTCGCGTGAAATTCACGGCGTTCACGACTTTATACATCCGCGCCGGTCATTTGTTGCTCGGCGGCGACGGCCCCCGCGCGCCGTTTATCGCGCGGTTAATTATGCTTCGAACTGCAGGAGGCTTTAAATAACGCAATCTTCCCAGGGATTAGAGGGAATGTGTTAGTTTTTTGGCGAAGAGCATTCGCTACTCGAACTTTCTACCTTCAGCCAAGCAATTACCGAACTGTTTGGTTATAGTTTGAAATTTTCGAAAACGATACGTCCATTGGCTTAGGTTTTATGGTTGGTATGCTACGATTTCTAGAAGGTTTCCCATTGCAATCAAATAGAGTTGCAACAGAATTCAACACTAACATTCTAATATTCGATAGTCGTAATGGAAAGTTAAATTATATGCTAAAATAAACGAATCAAATCAATCCTGGTACAAAAAGTACCAACTCTTTTGGTCGGTCCGAGTACTGTTTGTGTGATTCCGGCGCACCGTCGGTAACAAGTTATCGACGGAGGGTAACAAGTCAGCGCGGTGTTCGAGCCATGTGCTAAATGTAACCTAACATATGCGTATTTAATTAACTGATTTCACGGTGTAAAGTTTGTTATTTATCGATCTACTGTTTTTTTATTAATAATATAACATTGTGCGTGCGTTATTTGTGCAGTAAATAAAAATTATTTGACTTTTTTACAATTTAAAATTGTCACAGGTGGATGACCAGTCGTATGTGAAAAACTGTAATAAAACGTCACTGTTTCCCGGCCAGCCGTTACCAAAGTCATTGGTCAATGTTAGCAAAATTTCGTTAAATATGTAGCTAATCAATAAACAAAATATTATTGTCAAATATTTGTAGTGAAAGCAAAAGAAAAGAGCTTTAACTAAACCTTGGCTGGTCAAAAATAACTGATTGAGAATTGAGATTTTTTTCCTTATACTTAAGTGCATTATACACAAATTTATGAAAATCTTTGGATATTTGAGATGCATGATAATCGTTGGAATATGATTCACGTGTACGTATCGATCGTTACTTTTGCATAATTTACATTTGCGTCTAACAGTTTAGCATGAGTGTTTTGCACTTTCAATAAATAGCGCCGAGTGCGCGCTCTTAAAAGCATTAAAATTATTGAAATGGAAAAAATGTCGATCGTTTTACCTGAAAACTCGACGATATTTTCAATATACCAACGATGAATGCCAGTATGAGCAATTTATAGATGTGCTTGAGATCCTTGCAAAACTTTATGGACATGAGTTTTATGCGATCTGAAAATTGTTATGGGAGATATTGTAATGTACGATAGCCTCGTATTGTTTATCATTTGATAAAATCTGCCACTTTGATAAACAAAGGTTCTAAAGGATTCTGCAATCTTGGAAAAGAGAGTATGCGAAACACTCCGTCGTATAAGAAACAGACGACTGCAACCAAAAAAAAACAATTACCGCGTCAATCTACTTTCGAGGCTCTCTTATTATACCTTTTCCATCGTGCAAGCTGTATAGCGAAAATAAAGTGATTTTCGCAGAGAAAATGCAAATTTCACTATTGGCTTTAATGAACTGCAATCTCAGGTATTCGTGCGGCGTCGATCATCCCCAGCGAGTTGCAATAAAAATCGTCGTCTCGAGCCGATTCCGATTGATCAGCATCGAGAAGCGCGCGGCATAGAAGAGAAGAAAAATGGTTACGATGTCAAGCGGCATCTCTCGGCTGGGACTCTCGGATCGGACTTGAGATTATTATTAATTGCGCAGCCCGAGCGTCGAAGCGATGTCGGAGATAAGAATAAAATGATTGTGCACGTGAATAATATTACTGTTTCTATTAATAGCGAAGGAAGTATATACAATCGCGGTTCATTATATTTTATGCGCTGCGATGATGATAATCACTGTCTTCCTATTATCTCAATTTATTAAATTAACTTTTATTAAATATCCGATTGAAAAATAGAAAATTCAATAATTAAACTACCGGGGATTCGAGGTAACAATATTCAATATCAATTTTTCACACGAGCCACCAGCAAAGTAGCGCTTTTACATTGCCCTGAAACCATATTCCGCATTTTTCCATGCTGTGCTCCTATCAATAGATATATATAGAGACAACGCGAAGGGAAAAAAGGAAAAAGTGCTGTAAAGAACCCGTATATAGCGTTGTTTATAGCGGTGCTGGAGCAACATCGGAGTTGAGCTCTAGGCCACGATGAGCGTGCATTGAGAGAAGAGTTTGGTTGAATCAAATATTACTGCTACCAAATATTCGATTGGATATGGCCAAATGAGTATTTGGTAACAGCTAACAAATCATACTTGTGAGAACCAAATCATATATTTGAAGTTTGATCGCCTAAGTGATTGTTTTAGAAACTTTTATATATTTAAATTCACGCTTTGTTAAAGATAATATCCAGGTAATTTGGAACTCTGATGATCACACACTCATCATAGCGTGATAATGCGTGGGTGAGAGCATTTATATAGACGAAAAATCCATGTAGCAGACTTCGCTGTTATCGCAGCCACCGCACGATGCTGGAGCATTTGGCTTCTAGTATTTGACACTAACGACTTGTATTCTATTCACAGCTGTTACATATTCCTCTATTAAACATATCATTATAGTTTTACAATTGTAAATGCTCAATTTAGGTACATAATAACAAGGTTAACTTCTAAAAACTCAGTCGGTAACATGGAACTTCCAGATTTGGTAATAGTTAAGAAATATTTAGTACAGCTAACAGAATGATTCGTATGGAATTTTAAATAAATTGATTTGGTTGGTCCAACCAAATCCTTTTCTCAGTGTACTTGACCCCCCTAGCACCCGGACTAATTGTTGTAAGATTGCAGAGTGGTGTAATATAAAAACTTTAAAATATGCAATCAATCAAAAAAAAAAATTCTATTTGATGTTTGATGATATTAAACAAATATTGGTTCAAATAATGTGAATTTTTTACTTTGTGTCATGAAATACAGGTCTGGTTATGCGACAGCTACATTATTATTTAGTGCTATAGAGTTTTGATATCACTGTAATAGAATTTGTATTATAACGCTTTGATAATCCAAGACTCTTTTTATATTTTGCTTTGTGTTGTGATCTGTAATGTATTTCTAGTGGACTTTTTATACACAAAAATTGTTATAACACGTGCATAAAAAAGACCATTTTCGGCACGTATAAAGTGGAGCAAAAATAGGATTTTCCGAGCCAAAAAGTAGAGCAAGATTCCCTTGTCACAATACATGTATAAATTAGCCGATTTTCGGCCCCTATAAGGTACGTAGAACGAGTTTACAATAATCCGAGAATCAGAAATAAAGCACGGAGAAAAAAGATTATTAACCATTACTAACCGTGAGTAGTAATTCAGAAACCATGAAGCCTTTTAGGTTAAAGTTAGGACTGAGTACTGAAATTTCAGTACTCAGTCCTAACTTTTTCAGTACTCAGTCCTAACTTTAACCTAAAAAGCTTCATGGTTTCTGAATTACTACTCACGGTTAGTAATGGTTACTAATCTTTTTTCTCCGTGTATAGTGACATTATCTTCAATTTTTTGGTTACTTATAACTAAATAGGCAGGTGACTCGCTTCGTTGAACTTTTTTGCCAAGCTTAGAGGTTATAATGTTCCATAGCTTTCTTGGGTTGTCTATATTTTGTTTTATTTCATTGTTTTCATATTTGTACTTAGCATCTTTAATGACCCTATTTAATATTTTTTCGTATTCTTGTATTCATTTTTTAATACTGAATTTATCGGGTTCTGTTTCCATATTTTATAGATTTTCTTTAGTTTTACAAGATACTTGTATGGCTTTGCTTATCCAGCTTTTTCTAGGTAACGAAACATTAGTTTTCCCATTAAATTTTTATTTGTCAGTGGCTCTCTCAAGACAGCTATGTATTATCATTATTAATTTATTTTAATATGAGTCTAATGTTCGTTAAAAGTTTTAAGTTAATAAAGATTCTAATAGTCGCCACGAACAAGGTGAATAAAGTAAAGAATTAAAATATTATTAATTTATTTAACAAATCATTGGCATCCTGTATACCTAACAAAAACTGCCAATCGTTTATTTTAGCAATATTTTTTAATTTACGGTAATTTACATATGCGGTATTTTTTCCGCTTACATCCTTTAGTTTAAACTGTTCTAGGTTTATAAACAATGGACAGTGGTCATTAAAGGGAGCATTTAATTCAAAAGAGTCAATTTGAATATTCCTGGTTTTAGCAAAGCAGTTATCAATGCAAGATCTCTTCTCTAAATCCAGGGAGGGGCGCGTAATTCCATTAAAATATGGAATATATTGATGTTCTAGACAGTTATTTATAAATTTTTGAGCCAAAGTTTTATCGCTAATATCATTTTGTACTATATTTTTTTCTAATATATCAATATTGAAGTTTTCAAAAACGCAGTGATTTTTTGTATTTTTATGCTGTATCAGAAACTTTCTCACACTGTTTACAAATTCTGACCTAGGAATGTCGTGGCATCTGTACATCGCAGAGATTCTGACTGATTCTCCTGTTATAAGTTGAACATCGTAATTTTATTATGTAATTTTTGTATGTGATTTATTTATGTAATAAAATTATATATGTCAATATACATCAATTTCAGGCTATAATTAATTACGAAAAAAGTACATAATAAAAATACATGAAAAAAAGGATTTGATATAAATATTACATATGGTTCAAGCCCTTTGAATTTAATTATAATCTTAGAATTAGTTTTAAAAAATTTAATTTTTTATATATATATAGTGTGTATTAATAGAAGTACCATGTGGATAATTATACCAATAATATGTCTATGTTATCTAACAATATAT
>UCOJ01001463.1:0-29758 GCA_900474305.1 Cecidostiba fungosa
TCGCAGAATAAAGTTTGAATTCCATGATTTTGGGACATTATTCAAACTTTGTTCTACGAGATATTGACATACAAACTTCAAACATTGTAAAATGATAGATAATTACATTACGAAGGGCAACTAGTTCGTAGTTTATCGTAATTTTGTTTTTAGTATTTGTTATAAGCAAATTAGTATCTTTTGTCGTCTGCTATTTTTTGGCGCGAAATCTAGATTTGAATTGACTTTCGGACCCCCTTAACAATATAACTATATCCGATTGTAACTGTCACGCAGAGCCTCCAAGTGCACAATAAATTCCAGAAGGAATAAAAATTCGAGAAATTTATGTCGCCACATGTACCTGAAGATCACATTCTAATAAGCCACCGAGAAAACTCACGAAGATATCCGATCGATCATACGCGCGCGTGATTTTCGGCTTGAGAAAAAAAAACTCGCTGTCGTCGATCGGTCATATTATATACGGCGTAGAAAGACGAGGCGCCGAACGTGTCAACAAAAAAAAAAAAGAAGAAGTCCTGCGTGACTTTTCACGCCCGAATCCCATGGGCGGATCCGTCTCTCGACGCGGACAGGTTCGTTCCGTCGGCGACGAGTCTAATTTAATTCTTTTCGAGTAATGTGTAGTGTAGGTGAAAAGAAAAAATTAATTTATTCGTAAACAAATTCGTAGAATTATTTCTCGAGGCATTTTTAAATCCCATTGATATCTCTTGACAAACGACCGTCTACTCTGTGCTACAGTCGCGTCTTAATTGCTGAGCAAACACACCTCAGAGCATGAAACTCCAGGAATTACACGCATCGTTTTCAAACAAAAAATAAAAATCTCTGAAAATTCCTCGACTCGCAACTCGAAGGTATATTATAATATACGAAAATCGAGCCATCAAGACGAAGTTTAAACGGCCCGTAAGACAAACGAGCTTAACGCACGGTGTCTCGTGTAACGCTTTCACGCTTTCTTTCTCGACTTGAGCATCTGCGCTCTCCTTTCTACGCTCCTCCTCTTCCTTTTTCCGGCTTCTATACTATAATATAGGCCCCATGTCGTGTGTGTGTATGTATATATATACGTGATGCACTTTCAAGCCTCATTGCCGTCGCTTTGAGTCGCGTGCGCGCGTCTTCCTTTTTTTCTGGCTTCTCTGAGTTATACTCTCTGGTCGTGTCTCGTCTTTCGACTGATGTCGTGCTGAGCTGAGGGAATATAGGTATGTGCGCTTTTCCGGCTCCACCTACAAATTAACACCGATGAATGGACAGCTCTCGTTTCTTGTTGAAACAAAACTGTTCTCTCTCTCGGTTAATCGAAGTGTTTGTTTTCCTTGCCAAACGCGCTCCGGAACAATCGGTCTGATGCGCGCTTGAAGAATTTTCGGACTGATTGTTGTTGCACGGATTCATGACTATTGCTTTAAGTACACTTGGTGATTATTTGTGGATGTAATAATTAAGGACGGGACGTGTGAGACTGATTTACACTGCACTGTTTTCAACATTAATTTAGTAGAAACGGAAACAATATGAGCCAAGTAGAAATTCGTCGTTGATGTTATACATTTAAGTAATTCTAACATATAGGAAAGGAGACAAAAAAGAAGCAAAAGGTTATTTCAAGTCTCTTTCAAGCCACACGTATAAGTATATAGACAAATTAATCTACGCATCATCGAGCCTCAAGATTTCGTATTTATTGATGCTTCCTCGGTATATAGCCTACGTCAAAGGGAACGAAAATGCGTTCGATTGATCTTCGATCAAGGGAGCAGTGCGTAAGTGTGAGTGCGTTGCGGCTAAGTGCGCGCGCACACGGCGTGTTGTGTCAACATCGACCACTGCCAGCATCAACAAGATGCAGTTACAAGCATATAGTATGTATATACATATACTACTGTCTAGTGTACTCTTGCTCTGATGCACACGTGGGGCTAGATTATGTTGCAAAGTAGTCGCAGTTTAATTGGGACTTGTTTCAATGTTGCAGACTTAATTGGTCGAGATTAATTCCTTGGGATTAAAATTTTAGTGAACAAAGTGTAAAGATTGATGAATTTTGGCGCGTATACCATAATTAGAGCCAGATACTCTCGCATGAGGCGAGCATTATTCTGCAGTTAAAAATAAGTTTCTCAAATGTAAAAATTCACGCGAGACACTCGACCTATTTTCTATACCGTAATTATAACCACGTTCTTTAAATCCATAACAAAAAACGCACTACTAACGAATCCAACCGATCTCTGTTATTTATAACACTTCATACCCAACGTAATCGTACGGAAGCGTCCTCGCGACAAGTCTCCTTCCTGAAAAGTATACCACAACTCAGTAGCTCATTTTCGAAACTGCAAAACGCGAAGGTCCTCAGTTGCCTATTGTTACTCAGCTGCAGCAGCAGTAGCAGAGCGTCGCGGAATTCGCTTCTGGCGTCGCGCACTGAGAATATTTCGTCAATCATCGAGTCGTTAGCAGGGTCTCGTCAGGCGAGTGCCTTGACTTCTCGAAATAATCGCCAGGTCGCCGGCGACTCTTTCCTTTTTCTGCGCCAGCAAGTGTTTCTCTGATGATGCGTCTCTTTCTCTCTCTCTCTCTTTCGGTGTTTGTGAGTTATAATACACTTGTATACTTACAGGAGGGCTTGAAATTTGAACTTTTTACGTATTATATATATGTTTGGCTGAGGGTTTTGGTGTATATTCGTATTTCTGCGTGTTTTGCGGGTGTTAACGTTAATATTATTTTAATTTTGTATATACCTATATTAGTATATGATTTCGATTGCGTTGCTTTGTGGGTATCCCATTCTGCGACGATCGAGCGATATCGCAAAGCAAATTCATTTAATTTATTGAAATAACAGTGGTTTAAATATTAAAATGTATTTTTATTGTATGATTCGTGCGTGTGATAACAATTTCGGGACATTGTAAATCACGAAAATCAATATGGCTATATAACGTATATAATAAAACAATTTATTGGCTGTCTCGTGTAAATAAACAACATCGAAATCGCTATTTTGCGCGATCAGTAATGTGAATCGATGCATATACACAAATTAAAAGTGATACTGGAAAAGTGAAGTATCATAAAAAGACATTAATTATATGATTGGTTTTCTTTGAAATGGCGCTAAATTTGAAAATTTTTAACCTTAAAATTTGAAGCGCGCATAAAATGAATCTTATTTATCGAAATGTCCTTTATATTCATTTATTTATAATAGCTATATCAAAGACATTGCTGCTGCACATCAATATTCTTCAAATGGATTTTCGGCGGATACTTATTAGACTCATGCAGTTGTAGTATGAGCGGCCCTAATCAGGCCCAACAAAAGACGGTTTTGGCATAGGTGGCATACCTATATATACATTCCGCGCGGAGATTGTGATGGGGGTAAAAAGAAAAGTGTCTATGCACCATCTACCGTCGCTAGCCAGAAACTAGATAGCTGATCAAGCGCTAGGTGGGGAAAAGGCCAGTCCAAAACTCTTTTATTTTACGGCTTCTTCGACTTTAGCGCTATTCCACATGCTAATAATCTGACAAATCTATTCTCCTCCTGTAGTAAAACCTTCTAAGACTCAATTTTTCATGTGAATCACACACAGCACCTGAAAAAAGCTCACTACTTTGAAAAACTAAAAAAACGCTGCCTGTACTCTCCTCAACAATCTATCAAACCCTCGCACTGGTAGTGTACGTCTTCTCTCTCTTTGCGCAGCAATAAGCTCGCTCGCGCCTCATCGCGCGGCAGAATCGTATCAGCGCCCCGATAACACGCATCGACGGGCAAATCTCACCCCCACATTCAAACAGACTATAATATATAACTGCACACGGACGGCAGACAGAGAAGTATAAGAGAGTATATATATATGGTACAGGTGGTCGGTTACGTCTATATACTCTTATATACACGGGGCGGCGAAGGAGCGCCTGTTTTCAGAGCAAACCCTCGCGAGCTTACACTCATAACAAGAAAAATATTAAATCAGCGTCGCAGCGGCTGCTTAATACGTCTCTCTTGGAATTTCGCGACGACTTTATATATGGCTGATGCGTATATAAGGTGTGGATATATGTGTTGGCGGCTTCCTCATATTCGTGATATATCTTGCGAGACGTACGAGAAGTTATACATATATAAGGTCTACTTGTGCGAGTACTTATCTGAGGGCGTGGAATACGCTATTCTGGAGAGAGCTCAAGTGTGTCAATGTTCTGTTTTCAGAGAAAATTCGACCGGGTTTCTTTTTGCGCCGGAACGAGGTTACTTCGTCGACCCTGATTTGCGGGAGAATGTGAAATTAATAGTGGCGTGCGGATGAGTTGGATGAAAATTTTCTTGTTTCTTTGTAATTTTTTAAAGAATCTCAGCAGCGACATTTTAGTATAATAAAAACCTACCCTATAATATATAATCCATAATTATCTCCTCATCACTCTCCAAACAATTAAATTTTCAACAAATTTCACATTACAATCTTCAAATTACATCGAAAACCCCAAACTACCCGAAAAAAAAACATTCCCTGGAGCCACGCCATCAAAATAAAGACATGATTAACCACACACACACATCCAAACCAAATCTCGATCGGAATGCGATCGCCTCCCGTTTTTCCAGCTCCTTACTCCCTACAACACACGATTTCATCCCGTCGGCCGCTATAAGCTTATCCACACACACACACACACACACACACACACACACACACACACACACACGCGAATAAAATCAAGCGTATAATACACGAACGCAGAGCCCGGGAAACAATGAGGAGCATTGTAGTTTCGCATCCCAGCGGCGCTAATACGGCTGCCGGCGAGCATCGTTTTATTGGAACATAATAGTCCGGGGCGCGACACAGCTTCACGTGGTCGCTCGGGCGCGAGACTTAATACCTTATATATAAGGCCCCCCCCGTTCATTCTTACTTTTTTTTACGAGGGTGTATACGGCGTTGAAAAAATCGCGCGCGGTCGTCTTTGGTTTTTTTTTCGGGGTTGAAGAGCGCGAGGTTGATCGAGCTGGGCGCTTGGGATGTGGGAAATTCGGGGAGAGGTTTGATTATATGCTGCAAGGTGAATCGAGGTGAAGATTTCTGGGAGAGTTAGTTTTTGAACTAGAGTTAATTTGAGGGAAATTATTGTTGAGTTAATTTGTATTTTTGTTAAGTAAGGAGTTCGTTATAATGGAATCACTTCCAAGTGGAACTAAAATTGTTACAAAAAGTATCCAATTTTTTTCCTAAAACACTATAAAAATCTCACTTATACAGAAAAAATCTGTAAAATGCGTATATCAAACCTCACACATTACACGCACATACATCAGAGCAAAGAATCAGAGAGATCAAGCCCTAAAAAGCCTCGAATTTCACGCATCACCTGTGGCCACTGTAAATTTCGTCGAAAAGATCAATTCGCTTTGAAACAGAAAGGAATCATCCCCCAAAGCCCGACGGCTTATCAAAATATCCATGCGGCAAGACGCTCGTGGTATAAAGCCTCTGACGTTAAATCGAGCGTACACGCGCGTACGCGTGTGCCCGCAAGGCAATTTCTTCGCGGAGATTCTTCGAGCAGGTTCGTATATAATATATATAATGCATTGTGTCGATGAATGCTATGCCTCCCGCGGTGTCGCGCACGCGAGCTACTTTTTTTTCCTTTCTTTAGGTGCAGAGGATTTTTCCTTTTTTTGTGTACGGGGTGGATGGAGGTTCGAAAATGGAATTGTATGTGAATGCGGGTCGAAGGATTATTTGGATGCTTTTTATTGGCTTGATTTAATAGAGTTTTATTGACTGTCGATAGATTGATGATTATTTTTATTGTTGAAAGAGCATTGTTATATATATTAGGTCAGTAATCATTACCAATCTTTCATGTCAATACACATTATTTATTATATCGTGAATTAAAATGTATATAAAATTTCATACAGATTAATCAAGTTAAATTTCTTGTAAATTAAGTCGTTAAAAAAATTCTTTTTTACAAATCCATATATACACGTTTATCATAAATCATCACGATCCCTAACAAACAAAATCCCCTAATATATACATCTCAATAGCATCTCTGTTTCCGCATCCCAGGCGCGATAAACTATAGATCCCCATATAGTCACCACAGAAGCAGCAGCAGCAGTAGCATATATAGTTCCGAATAATCAATCGTATAGGCCAAAATAGTCGCGTCCTACACACATCACACAATATACACACACACACACACACACACTGCTGTTTAAACGCGCTGTCATTAAAGCCGAACAATTCCAGGAAGCAAATTCCATGTGCAATAGCGTTTAACGAGGCCAGAGGCGACTATAGGGTTGAACACCCTAAAATTAGCCTCGGCCACATATGTGTACGTGCGCGCGGCGAGAGTGCGTGAAAAAATGCTTACATTATCATCCGTAATTTCGTAAACAAGCCGGGCCGCAAGCGCTAATGGCTCGTATATGGGTTTGACGCTCTCTCCTTTTTTTTCGTGCGCGTTGTGTAAAAACGTGTGTATACGTTGCGGGTGGCCTGCGAGGAGAAAGACCACAGGATGAATTATTTCTCAGATGGATCGAGAGTGTACTTCCTTACGCGAGAAGCTTATCGCGAGACAGTTTTTTTTTGCTTCTTGATGCTGTAAACATTGGCTGGCTTTTTTGCTGGGGTATTACGTAATCGGTTTCTACTTGCCTTTAATAATCTTTTTATTATAACACGTAAATATAATAAAATTTGAATTTTGTTCTCGATAAAAAAACAGCGACGTCCAACGATGGCTTAATCCAAAATAAAGCAAACAAGTATAGGCGACCTATAGCCGCCGCGACATTATGACATTAAACGCTAAATTGCCCACGCGCAAATACAAATACAGGCTATACATACTATCAGCCATAGCCACACTCGCATCGACCGGTATAGCGTCACAATTTCCGAATTTAATTGACCCGTCGACGGGACAGCGCGCGAGAAAAGTCCTACGGCAATTTTCCGTGCCGTCGGTTTTCCGGTGCGAAATTATTCTCTGCGCACTTTTTATACTTTCGTTCTGTATATAACCGACTGTGGCTTTATTGTTATTCGATGCGGGTTGTTCGCGGTCCTTTTACGACGGGTTTGTGTTTGTTGTGGCAGATGGTTTTATTGTTGATTGAATGTTCTTGTCGAACTGCAATTTTTTTTGGGGCTATAAGAAAAAAATTGAATGATGTTTGGTTAAGGTTAGGGAATCGATGGCGTGCAATATTGCGGTTTGTAATTGCGAATCGACTTTGTTATTTCAACCTTTTTTTCAAAGTCTTGAGAGCAAAATGGTTTTTATAACTATATTGTTTTGAAGTACACACTGTGAAGGTAATTTAATGAAATAGAATAACGAAAACACTTTGAACAAGATCATCGAGGACGAAAGCGAGCGAAATAATCTCCGAGTACACATTATATATGTATACAGTATATGTGCGAACGCCGATGCTGAGCGATTTTTAGCTATTTGTCCGGCGTATTAGAAAGGATAACTTTGAGTGTTTGCGAGAGAGAGAAAAGAGAATACAAAAGGCGAGGGGGAAATCAGTCAGTTTTACACCCCAAGCTCTACGGCTCTGGACTAAAACACACACATCCCCTAGAGATGCGTGAATGTGTGTACACGAGGATGGACTTTTCGACTGTGTGCAAATATTAGAATTTTAGCGGTCTGGGGGGTAAGGAGACTTGACGAATCGACTTGTTTTCGTAGCTAATTATCGAAATTTGTAAGTTCCTGTAGTGCATTATACAAATATACCGATTTTGTCTTCTAATAAAGTCTCGAACAAAAAATGTGATATGAAAGAACCAACCCGCGAAATAAGCTTCAAAATATTTACGCGACATCCGCAGCTTTCCCAAAATGCACCAACGTCATCCACACTAATTACCCTAATCCACCGAAAAAAAACCTGCTCCGAATCGTACACACGATCGGCATCTCCCATAAACAGACTCTACTACCGCATACACCCACTTGCGCGCGATTCCGAAATTTATGATCAAACATTCCCTCTCGGCGTAGGATACATTGATTATACTTCCGAAGGTACTTCTGCGGATTCTCGCTCTGGCTAACCGCAAGTATAAGAGAGATGGAAACAATCTGCAGACATTTTGTTTTGAGCCGTCACGGGGGAGCTATGCAGCTCTTCTCGGCCCCTATTCGTTTTCGCTGCGTAAACTAAATAACCGTACGGACGGCTGCTGCTGCTGGGTATACGGAATCGGGAGCGGAAGTCGGTGAACATTTATTTTTGGACACGCCAGTGTGCTGCTGTTACTGCTGCGGGTATGTAGGTGCGCGTATACACATATACGCGTGTCCGACTTTTCCGGGAATTGTCCGTTAAATGCCTTGGAAGCTTCTTCTTTTGGAGGAAGGAGGTGTTATGGACGATTTTGGAGTGTGTTATGAAGTTTTGGGTGTCGAGCGGGAGATAAATATTGAGGTGAGGGGTTGGATGTGTTTGGAAGGTATGATGTGGTCCTGTGAGATTTAGGCATGATAATAATGATATTGTTGTCTTCATTACATCACATTATCATAAGGGCACATATTACACGAGATCTTAGATACTTACTTAATTTTTGGGATAAAAATATATGCAAATTATAACAAACAATACAAGATTTAAAATTTTCAACGTTAATGTGCAAATCACAAAATCTTCCCTTCTAAAAACCAGCATGTAATAAAAAATCTTATTCAACGATCATCAGCCCACTCCGAAAATCCATCAGCCCGTTTTCACGCAATCGCCTCAAAGTGTCATAATCGTCGTCAAAAATTGCATTATACCCCTGTCGTCATCGCGCACAAAGAAACCGATACCTCTAATACGCAGCAGCAGCAGTAGACATTGAACGAGCATTAGAGCGTTAATGAGAAGAATGAAGAACACTATACACTATAGAACATATACTCGGGGGGTCGATGGCTTTAAAATCGGAAAAGTCCCCGGTTCGTTTGAAATGTAGATCATCGTGTCCACTGTTATATACGCGCCAAGTACGACGGTATATATATACTTAGAAATGAAAGGAGCAGCCGATGCCGCTCGGGGCGAGATTTGGATTTAACTGCGGTGCATCTGCCAAAACACGTGCTTCGGATAAAGGCGGGGGGCTTTTGCCAGACTCTCTCGTGTCCGATGCGGCGATGCATTGTTCGCTCTCTCGGCACGGCATTATGGCCCCTGGAGTAGCCTCTTATTATACTCTGTATATATGGTATATTGAGATCTTTCTCTATCTCGATTTTCGAACGCCTTTATTCGGAGTTTGTCAATTCGATAGCGCGATATTATCGTGCGTATAAGTCGATTGGATTTTTTAACGCCAAATTTTCTTTTTTTTCAAGGAGAACAGCAGTGTGGTAGGATTTGGAATGAGAGAATAAAGTGAATTTTCGATCGATAATATATTTATTTTTGAACATTTTCATCTCCTAATATATGTGTTTGTTACGATGACGATATTACAATATAATAACGCTCGGTTCTCGAGAAATTGCGAATCTCGAGAGTTTCGATCATATATTCGCCTATTTTTCTCTATTCATAATAATAATAATATTAATAATAATAATAATAATAATATTTTCATATTCATCGCGCTATTTTCGCTATACAATGTTTTTCTATATAATAATATATCTGCAGCTTTTTTCGCATCTATATTTATAATACACACAGAGATCTAACTACTTTCGAGCTGCGAGAGAACCGTTTATACATCTTTGACTGTTCGTATATACGATGACATTCGCTTTCGATTCACATGGTTGCACATCTCGTGAAAAAAAAGAATAAGAAGAAGAAGCCGATGATGACGTACAGGACACGACTCAATCGAAGCGAATGAAAAATCGACGCATTTTTCAAATGTGATTCACACGACGCAGCGCCTTAGTGATGTGGCAACGAATAATTACGACTCAGTTTTTTTACAGTTCAGTTAACCGACGAAATTGGAATACACGACGACACTCGCTTTGTTCCAATATAATTGTCAACTAACTGAATCGCATCATCCCCGACTTAAAACTCCCCCGTATCGAACACTTGGCCCTATACACCCTTATTCGTTTCAAAGTATATCGCCCAGTCAAAGATCCAGTTTTTTCAAGCCCAACGCAGTACACAACGTACTATATATATAGATAACGCGATCGCGAGGGCCGCGTTTGATAATCCGATGCGCTTTATTCGCGTATGTATATATGTATAATATAATATGTATATACCTATAGCCTAAAAACTTTCTTATCTATTCACACTATGTATTCATCGTGTCGTTCGTTTCATTATCAGCTACATATCAATAAATATATATATCTCAGCTTTATTTTTTTAATATAAATGCACGTGGTTCGAGTTATACACATACGACTTTTGATTCTCATTTATTACAGTCCTATAATACACAGTCCGGTGTCTCGCGTTGTAATGTATGTATTTTCTGCCAACGAGTGTCTTCTCTCTCTCACTTTTTATATATGCGTATATACGCAATAATGACGCGTTGAGCGAAACGTCATTCACTGCAGTCGATCGACGGTGAAAATTGCTCAAAGATAAGTCGAGTTCGTGAATAAATGAAGTTTCGCTCAAAGTTATAAGAGCGTATACACGCGCGTAAAAAGAAAAAACAGAGCGACCCCGTAATAGTCTCAGATCGTTATCACAAAATCGGAGACAAGCTACTACACAGCGATAGAAGAATAACAACGCGACAAAAGAAGAGAGAGATGCATGGAGGAAATGCAGTGCGATGTGACTTTAATTCGTCCTCGGTTATATATGTGACGACTCAACAGACGATCGGCAAACAAAGACCGGCTGTGCCGATCTCGTTATATATTTGCACAGATGGAAAAATCGGCAAATCGGTCCAAGTGCCCGGGTCAAGGGCATGAAATGCAATATCGCGCCTTTGTTTTTTTCCGATTTCCTCTGTAGCTTATATACGAGTATACCGATTTCTTCCGAAGGTGTATATTTACAGAGTGACGTCGACAGAAACGAGCTTGTTTTCGATTGAACACGCTAAATTATACATTCGCGGTGTGCCGCCGATCTTTCCTGGAATAATTCGGCAAGAAATCTATTATGTACACACACAAGTTCATCTATCACACAATTATAATAACCACTCGTGCTCGCATATTTCTCTCCTTCAGTTCCACTCCTTGGAGAAGTCGTCGCTTGTAGGTATCCACTCCTGCTTGACGTAGACGAGGTTCGGATCGTAACCGTTGGCAGAGTTAACATTACTCGCGGTCTGCTGCTGCTGTTGTTGTTCAAGGTCCCGATTGTGGGACCTTGAATTTCGGTATTCTCAGTACTTGTGCAGCGTTATGGGTAAATTGCCGCTGGTGTTGACTGCGTTGCAGTCCTGGTAGTAGCGGTGGAACAGAGGAGGCGACGGCGCTGCGCCTGTGGAGATCGGCGTTGGTGGACTCGACCTGCAAGCACAAGAAAGATCGTTCGTTTTTTATTAATTTTCGTTGTTTGAATCTAAATTGAAATAGATTCATCGAGTGAATGCACGATGAGGTATACGTTTAAACATTTGAAGAGCTGCAGTGCCTAATTTGATTATCGACAGGTGTAGATCGGTTGTAAGATATAAATAATGTATGAATTTAGTTTCAATATCATCAAGTGCGCAACGTTTCAATATTTGCGATATTCCGTGCGTTATTTATTTTCCGGTGGAAAATAAAACGTCGTTCTCACTGCCGTCGAATTCCTGTTTATAACGCAGCGGAATTCAATTATACGAGATCGTCTCGTTATTTTATTTTTTGCTTCAAAATTGCCTCTGCTTTTATATACTCGCGCAGCCGTCGCTAAACACGATGTAGTCTGCATG
This sequence comes from Cecidostiba fungosa, assembly GCA_900474305.1. Lineage (NCBI taxonomy): Eukaryota > Metazoa > Arthropoda > Insecta > Hymenoptera > Pteromalidae > Cecidostiba > Cecidostiba fungosa. The sequence continues at coordinate 11,934 of UCOJ01001463.1, forward strand.
TCAAATATTTTAAATAATCCAGTATGCATGAAATTTTCACACGAAAAATATCAATCAAAAGTGCAATAAATAGGGCTATAAACGAGTTCTTTTCAAAAAAAGCACGTCAATCAAGGCAAATATTATGGTTCTCACTCGTCAGCGAAATCCGCCGGCAGCGGCACTGAGAAATCATCGTCGCGTCTAAAAAAAAATATGGGAACCACATGCGACGCGACGACATAAAAACGGCTTCACACATCGTTCGATCGTAACTCGCTGCGTTTGTCGGAAGGACGTGTGCTGATAAGCTAATGCTCGCGGCGACTATTCATGTGTGAGCTTTCTAGCTATAGTATAATTGGAGGTTTATTTATTGGCCGTTGAAATGCGGGGCTTTAAACGTTAGTTCGCGGGACACTATTCGTATATTTTACGCGTGAAATATCATGGCTAATTTAAGCTTTAGAAGAATCATCCGATATATTTTCGCCTTGATAAGCGCACTTCGCACTTTTTGAAAGGAAAATAAACAAATTCTTCAACAACAATTTCATTTCACAACGAAATACAAAACGAATCCTCACCTGTACAGTTGACAGCTCGGCGACTGTGTCTCCTGGTACATGGCAGCCGTGTCAGGACTGGCTGCCTCCTGGTACCACTGCGCGTGTCCGACGTTATTGTGACTCCTCGTCGTGGAATTATACTCGTTGTGATCCATGATATATCCCGAAGGACAGTAAGCCGGATACATATTCGACGTCGGCGATGGATTACCCCTGGCAATACTACTCGTAGTCACATGTCCATAGCCGGTCGAGGCCATCATCGCAGCGACGGCAGCCGTCGTTGCTGTGGCCGTCGTCGTCACTAAGTCTCTGGCGTTGCTCATAGGCTGAGGTTCCGGCCTCGTGGTCATGATGCTGTGCGTGTGTTGTTGTAACTGATGATGTTGAGGTTGATTGGACATCATCTGACTACTGGTTTCAGGACGGTTGTTGGTCATCAGAGCGTCGACGCTGAAACTCGTCGGGTCCAGAGCAGACATGTCCTGGATCGAAGGGTTCTGATGGTGCTGCTGCTGTTGTTGATGAGGATTGTTGCTCTGGTGGTTGGGGACCAGAGAGCTTTGGATCACACTTTGGACGTTGTTGTTGCTGGCGCTGGTCTTGCTGGTGTCCTGAATCGGGCTGTGATGGTTGTGGTACTTGCTGGCGGCGACCATGCAGTGACTGGCAGAGTTTGGATCGTTAAGAGGTTCTCTTTTGGGCTTGCAGAGTCCACTTTGATCCAGGAGTTTGCTCTTTCCGACAGAGTCATTCGCGCTAGACTGAAGCGCGATGTTCAACGATGACTTGGTTTCGTCGAGCCTCTGCTTCGCCGTAGCTGGAAGAAGACCCTGTCTCTTCAAAGCTTCCTCCTTCTCCTTCAAAGCATCCTGCTTCTTGAAACGCCTTCGTCGTCGCAGATAGGAACCGTTATCGAACATATTGTAGCTGTCCGGGTCAAGGGACCAGTAGCTTCCCTTACCAGGTTTCTTATCATCCCTGGGCACTTTAACGAAGCACTCGTTCAAACTGAGATTGTGCCTGATGGAGTTCTGCCATCCCTGCTTGTTCTCCCGGTAGTAAGGAAAACGCTCCATGATGAACTGGTAGATACCGTTGAGGGTGATTTTCTTGTCCGGTGCGTTTTGAATAGCCATGGTGATAAGAGCGATGTAAGAATACGGCGGTTTCACCATATCCTTACCCGGATGATGGATGTGCTGCTGACTTATACCGGTCACGGGATAACCGGCGGCCGTCGCATAGCCACCGTACCGATACTGAGCTTCGTAATAACTGGGCGCAGCGCCGACACTCGGATAAGACGGTGTACCCATACCCATGGGTACAGCCGTCGCGTGCCTGTAGTAGGCGTTCTGCTCGCTGAACAATGTATGCATCTCGGCTATTGAAACTCGATCGCTGATCTGACTTATATGATTATAGGAACACACTGAGTGGCGGTCACTGTTTACTACCGTGATTTCTCATCGAGGCTTATACAAGTCCGATCGGTACTATATTTACGTGTATATATAGAGAATATATATCGAATTGAAGCACAAACGTCGAAGACAACACACAATAACACTAGTTTTTCCTACGCCCACGAGTGCAACACAACACACCCGTGCACACACGAGCCGAGACTGCAACTGCCGGAGCTGTCTAGGCTGTCCGGGAGCAGCGCTCGAAGGAAAAATTTCGGGAGCCACCTTCGTCACGTCGGTGGGGAGTCGCTGCTGAGCTACGATTGGTCGGTTAGTCGGAGGTTGGGATTAGTTACCGCGAATGGCAGACGAACTCGCACGTGATTGGTCGGTTAGTACATGGGAGGACACACCCTGCGCGAGTGCGTGGGTGAGAGAGAGAAAGAGAATAAGAGAGAGGGAGTGAGATGCTGCCGGATGCTAATGTGCGCGTTCTCGAGGAGATGGATTTCCTTCTTTTTTTTACTTGGGAGATGATGGGTTAGGCGTAAAATAGTCATTGGGGGAATCTGGACTCGTTATTGGTTTTTAGTGCGTATGAGGTGTAATTTTGTGAAACATGCATTATAGTGGTTAGGATGACTTTTTTGGGCTAATTTTTTAGTTGGGATTGTGTTTGTTTCGAAATCATTCGCGCCGTGCTTGTTGTTTTACACACGCGGTAAGAGTAACTGCTTCGCTGTTTTTAATGTGAGAATAAAATTATGGCAATAAACATTGATTGACTGGGAGATAATATAGTGGATATTTCAAAATTGTTTTTACGTCTTTTATATTTCATGAAATATCAATTGGATATGAACGCACTTTTAAATCTACACAGAAAACTTTTGGTGATTGTCAATTCGGAAAATCAATTTGGCGTATATAACGAGATTACTAGAGAGCGAATATTCAAAGTTGGAAGTTTTACGAAAAATTGCTAAAAAATTTTGCTAGTGTATAAACAACGCTTATAATTATTCAAAAGTTCTGTGAATCAATTATTAGGGTTTCGCAGAGTCAATAAAAATTCAAATTTTTGACAACTAAAATATTATCATTTTACATAATTTTGAATTCATATTTAAATATTAACATTCGAATTATGTGATTTGAGACTTTAGTCGTGACTTTTTTTGAGATATTCAAATATGAATTTATGAAACTTTGTAAAGTGACAGAAATATTAATCAAAAGCAATTACAGCGTGTAGTTTACAATAATATGATCTTCATTATCAATTATAAGAAAATAATTGATTCATATACACTGAGAGAAGAGTATATGTTTGACTCAAATTAATTTATTAACTATAACCAAATCTCTGTTTGAGCAAATAAATATTTGGTAATAGTTACCAAATCATATTTGACTCAACTAACTCTTGCTAACTCTTCTCTCAGTGATAGAACAAATATAATAATAATATATTAGTTATATTCTTAATTATTTGCAATCAAAAATAAAAATAATTTTACACCTCGATTCCCCACGCCCATATTCATAAAATCTCGCAAGAAATCTCTTCAACAATTATACCTAACAAAAACACACAAACGTGCACTCCTCGCCATAGAATCCGATGATAATATCCCGTGGTAAAAAGGCGCTTCTCCGCGGACTGAAAAAAAGAGAAAAACTTGGACAACCCTTACAATCGTAGAGAAAAGGTCGAAAGAAGAAGCTCGTCTCTCTCTGGAAGAAGAAGTAGAAGAAGCTGCTGCGGCGAGTAAAACGAAGAAACGCGCGCACAGAGCTCTTTGAAAGACGGAAAAAGGGGGGCAAGAGGGGATTCAATTTGGCGTCTGTTTTTCCAAGGGTCCGACTCCCGCCTTGCGAAAACACTCGAGGACACCTCCATCTTGCTTAAAGTTCTCCGCGCGCGAGGGAAAGCTGCGCCGAGAGTATTATAAGGAGGGGGCTTCGGGAATTCCTCTCTTCTTCGAGATATACTGCTTCTTAGGAGCCTTTGTTTGGATAGATCGTCCATCTCGGACAAAGTAATCGTCTAATCATCCTCTTGGCAGTCCGAGCGGCCAATCAATTTCAAATAGTTTTATGATGGCCGCTCCCGTTTTTTTTTCATCGACGAGTTTTGATGCCTCCAAGTAATATACAGCTAATTTTTCGTTTAGAATATCGTTTGCAATTTTTTTGTTCTGCAGGTTCGAAAAAAAAAGATCGGAATCCGCTGAGTAGATATACCGTTAAAACATCAACAGTCAATCATCAAGAGCCTGTTTGTTTTAGCTTCTTCATCCTCCACTGACTCGCGAGACTCACGCGCACCTGAGACCGAATTATAATCCGATGATAAATTAATCTTTCAAAGCCGCGAACGTCCGCGTATCCAAGCATCATCGCAATATTATCATTAAAAACCACATATCATACACAAAATTAAAAAAGAAAAAGCTACGTATATAATTCACCGCTAAAAGCTCGAGTATAGAAGTTCATCCTCACAACTGCGCAGAATCAGCGGCGGCTCCTGAAAAAGGCTCCTCCCGACTGAACTCGACTCTATAACCTTAACGAGTTTAAACTCTCTCTCTCTCCCTCTCGCGTCTCTCGCGGCAATAATATGAATATTCATAGCTCGCGAGAGAAGCTTCCGTTCAGCGCCCGGGAGCCGAGGGATCGATGGATCGGGGTAGAGTGTATAGCCCTATATATACTGCACTATGCGAGAAGACGCCTAATTTTCATTTAAATGCAACGACGAGCGGGACGTCGTCGTCGTCGTTAGGTGCGCGGGTTTCAATTTGCGGAAAACGGCCCGCGGCGAGGAGACGTCTCTGTGGGAGACGTTTTGCTCGTTTGAAGTTTCAGAGACGAGTTTAATTGTCCTCTGAGTGTTTCTCGATTTTATGGGAGTTCTTGGTGATGTGGTTGAGATGCATGTACGCATACACATAGTTTTTCTTTACGAGGAGATGCTCGATTGGCTGTAAACAAAATTTTCTTTATTCGAGTTTGTTGAAAATTGACGAAAAATCGATTTACCGAACTGATTATAAAGTAGGACAAAAAGTATACATATCAAGAATGAAGAAAAAATGTCATAACTTGTGAAGTCGAAAAATGCAATAAACATATATGAAAAACTCACGTATAAATATTTTCTCGTTCACCTATTTATCAGTCAATTTTTTATAGCTCTTGATGTTATTTATATAAATGGAGATTATAATATGTAAATTTAATTCATATTACACTTATACTTGTAAAAACAACATTTTCATTAATAAAATTTACTATACGAACTCCACCGCACACTTTAAATTAAATTTGAAAAGTTTAGCGTTAAAAGAAGGTTACAACAAAGCACTTTCCGAAAAGTGTTTTGTAAATTCGGTTGCCATAGCAAAATAAACTGTTCCCCGCCGCCTTGACCTAGCCTCCGTCTCATTGCGTATACCGTTTCGAACGTGAAACGCAGAATAAAACACGTGTTAGTACTCCTTTTTTCCGGCCAACAACAATAAACTGCTCAATACGCTGAGGAACCTGCGGCCATTCTTGTTTATCTTTTTCACGACACGTCGTTATGTTGAGGCATTTCCTGCTAGGAGAAAAACGGGCTTCTCTCGCGGCGAAGATGAAAAATTAATGCTTTCTAATTTATCTTTTCTCTTAGCACCGGAGAAAATATTACTAAATTATTGGTTGTATTTTTTTATTTTATATGCGTTCTTGTATGATTTAATTTTTTGTTTTTAACGCTATAATTAATTAGCGTTGCTTTGAAAGAATATCTAAAAATCTAACAATGCTGTAATAGGATACTGTGTAACGAATTTAGGAAAATTTAATATTGTAATATTTTTAATCGAAATGATAAGTTTGAGTGAAAGTGTTGAATAAATTCCTGCAAAATTTTATCTGTTTTCTTAATAAAAATTTAACGTTCATTTATTGTTATGATTTTAACGAGGGACGGTATCGTCACTATAAACAACTGTCTTCTTTATTAAAAAAAATAAATTGTACAAGAAAATAAAATATTATTAAACATAATATTTAAATATTCAAACTTAAGGAAGCATTGACCTCACATATTATCTTCAGCGCGTCAAATGAAAAATTTTCCATCACATACGTTAACTGCCAATTACAACTCTTAAGCTTTCCTTTTTACAAAATTTTTCAACACACACTACCCAAAGAAAAACTCCAACTCTATCAAAGAATTTCAAACAAGCTCCAATTCCGCAAATTACCACGAAACTTCAGCACGTTTACACTTTTTCAGACTCGCGCGCGCGCGTTAATTTCGCGAGCGCATAAATATTATCCTGAAAAACACCGCCGACTCCGATAAAGTGACGTTAATTACTTCGAAAAGAGCGCAACGTATAGCCAACCATACGATGGCAGCCACATTTTTCAATTAAATCGAGCTTCACCGCTCGCGCAAGCTCACAATTGTTGAGTTGCTGCTACCTATATACATGCGCCAGTGTATTTGTCCGACGGCTGCGGTCTGCGTCATGTCTCACTTGGATGCGTAATTCGACGGTTTACGCCTGCGTTAGCTCCCTATCTCTTTTAAATTCTCGACAAGTTCTTTCCTTCGCTTCTCGCGCGCGGGTTTCTCCTATGAGCGCGGAATAAAGATAACAAACATTATATGGCGCTACGAGCGCGAGGCTATAGAATTTTTACTGGAAAAGCTCATCCGTGCTCTAGTTTCTCTCTCGCGTGAAATTTATTCTGGGGAATTTGAATTTCTAGTTGCAGGGAAATTTGTAGTTTGGATTTTGCTGCTGAATGTGAAATTCCTTAATTTTTGCATGCGCTTCTAATAAGGCTAGAATAATAATAACACTGATTCTGAAAAAGTGGAGCACCTTATTAAAAAGATATCTGATTGGTTGTTTTTTAAATGACCCTAAATTCTATTAAATGCGCGCATTAATGATATATATCTCTATTACGATAGTGGAAATTGAAAACAATATAAGTCTCTGTCATTGACCTTTATATATATGCCGATGGTTCTTCAGAACGTAACCGTTTAAAGATATTACATAGGTAGATCCCCTTATAAAAACAGCTGTAGTAAATAAGTTTGCAGCTACATATACCTGCAGCATTTATGCATCTTTTCTCTACATGCTTTGTGCATAATACTATCGTACAAACAATTTTGCAAGACTTGCTGCATACTCTTCAACACTCCTGAAGCAGACTTGATATCTAAATTCTTACACTGTCAAATATTTCGAAATTGAAGAAAAAATTAAAGTATAAATTTAAGCATTGTTAATAAACGTTTCGAAATAAGCAACAGAAAAGTGGTATATTGAGCCTCTTAAAATCAAAATTTCAAGATTATGATGTAGTAAATTTTTATTAAAAATTCTTGCGAATGTAACATAATTTATCGATTTTTGCGGAAGTGTGAACATCGAAACAAAGCAGTTTTTGGACTGGCATATACCTTTAGCAAAAAAAAGTTTAATTACATCAGCAGTGCGTAGATTGGTACCGGATATATGCGGCTCAGTATCATAGATTAACCTGAAATATCCCAATGGAGATAAAAGAAAAACTCTGCTACTGCATGAGGCGGGGTCCTTACATACACCTCCGATCCTGGCGTATAAATATAAGTAACAAAATTATTTTTAGCGCAGTAACATTTTGAATTTCCCCCCCAAAAAATACGAAATCTAAAAAACAAAAACTCTACATTCTCTCAAAAAAAAACCCGCATCTATTCCATCGAGTACACTCCACACATCGTTCCATTTTCCGCCAATCCGTTCTCGCAAGCGATTTGCATCCATATATACCGCGCGCAAAATGTATAGAACGAAAAAAAAAGCCTGCAATATATACGCGTTCGAGTATAGGATCTCCATGAAAATTGCCAGGCATAGCTGCGCGGCGACGATAGGATTGCGCGCGCGAAGAGCCAAACAAAAAAGAGCGCCGAGAGAGGAAAAAAGCCGCACGAACGCGATAGAGCGAGAGCAGAGGGCCTGAAAAGGGCCGCCGGCGAACAATGCCAGAGCGCCGGGTGGCAATTTCACGCGACAAGTACCGCGCATCAGCATATCAATGGAGCAAGCGCCGTATAGGATTATCTGCGGATCCGCGGTTGGGCCGCGTAGATAGGGTTGCTCTCGACGCCGACGCAGATCAGACGTTCCGATGTTCGCTTATGCGTATATATATATACGCGTTAGGGGGGACACTTGCGCTCCGGATTTCGATATTACCGTCAGCGATGGTATTATTGTGCTGCGGCGAATATTCGGTTGTGTACTGCGGATAATTGACTCTTGGTGCGAGGAAAGAGAGACGGAGAAAATTAGGGAGTCATGGGAATATTTCTATATGTGTATGCGTACTTTGTTTGATTCTTAGTTATTGTGCCTTTTCTTTTTTATACTTAAATTGTTCGTTAATCCATCAGAATGGTTAAGCTTACGACTGGAAAGATTATCGTTGACGTATGAACGTGAAAATGCGTACTTTTATAATTTTAATTTATCGATGCAGGCCAAGTCACATGCAACAATATTTTCGTCTGCATCGAGTGTCAATGCATCATCGCTGTGCCTGACTCATGATCCAGATCATAATGGTGTATTGTGAGAATATTGAGAAAAAAAACTTTGATATTGCATAAAAAAATAGTTTGGAAATAAAAAACGCAAGTTGTGTCTACGTGCATGTAAAAAATGAGTTGGATAATGTACATGAGGTTCCTCTCTCGCAGTTTATACTCACTATTTTTCGTTTTATTTTTAACGCACCTCCAGCCTTGAACTTATCACTTTTGAAAGTTTATTATGAGAGCAGCGGAAATAATAAACTCAAGTCGAACGAAATGCGGGAATTTTTACCTTGAACTTCTTCAATTCTGTTTTTTCTGGCCTTTTCAAGTTCAACCGCAAGACGCAAGAAAGTTATTTCAATAAAGCATCGGAAAACAATACGTAGTGGGTGCGTCAGCTGACAGTGTACACAAGTGCGGATTTTGCGAAGCGTGAAAAATTGAATTCGCAAACATATTTTGGAAGAGTTGATTTATCTTTAGTATCCGTATTATGGATTTTCCTGTTGACGCGTACACCTCGCGTGGTATGCTCCAATGAAATTAAAATATTTTTCTTTATTGTGTTAAAAATTTTAATTGTTACAATGAAATAATAATCAATTTATTGTCTAATCTAAAAATTAGATTAGTTATACTTTATGAACCTGTTTTTACTGGGACCTAGAAATCGATAAACTTTTTGAAAGTTTGCAAGAATGATTTTTATTTGTTAATTAGACTTTTCTGTAATGAATATTGTCAATTTTTTTTATATATTTTGTTCTTTCTACAAAGTTAAATATCACTCTAATCGTATATTTTGTTTCTACAATATGTATACAATAATGTCATGCTCATAAATATAGTACATCTCGATACTAGTGCGAGAATATGATAATAGCCCTTTGTGTGAACGTTTGCGCACGAGCCAAGCGAGCGTGAAAAGGTCACACAAGGCTGAAATGGCATTCTCGCACATGTATCAATCCGCTTTTTTGACACGACGTGTGCGAAGCTTAATTTTTCGCTCTGTTTAGGCGACGAACTGTAGTCGTGCAAAAATCACCTACTTTGCGCGCTTGTATCATAACATACATTAAAATAATCACTATTTTTTGAATATGTGTTATATAATCAAACAAATTTTGTTTTGTGCACTCAACATAATTTGTTAATAAAAATATCATTGATATCCATGTTTCTCCGCTTCAGTGAACAAAGCCAACAATCCATCAAGAATTTCCTGACTATTAGGTATTATCTGATCCGATGGTAGAATAAATCCATACTGTCCTCGATCACGCAGCTCGAAGAGAAATACCACAGGTAATTTCAGTGTATTTTTTACCCAATCGATCGAAATTCCACTTCCTGGATCTGTTGAGCACATTATAATTCCAGTTTGAACTTAGAGATTTAAGAAATATTTATTCATTGCAGGATTATCGACTATACTAAATCTACTTACAAAGTGCTTCGTAAAACGTTCCCAAAGTATACTGCGTACCATATCTCTTCGCAACAGCTTCAATTGTTTTCGATCCAATGCGATACTAAAAAAAATCGTAATAATTAATAAATCGAAAATCACTCCATGAAGAACCATGTACAATTAAATTATACAATTTCGTCATAGTTATCCAAATGTTCCTTCGTATAGCCATAAGGAAAGAGAAGCAGCTGAGAGTAGCTGTGAAAACTGATGTATGCAAACAACTTATCTCCGATCGAAGTAATAAATTCTGACATTGACTTCATTTCTATTTCGGAAAACGGAGCGCTTCCGGCGTATAATTTATCGCAGCCATTGTTGCTACCTCCAACCTCTATAATTAAAATTTGATATGCTTGTAATAATAATTTTATAAAATCACAAATCATCTTTATTTTAGATTTTTACTCATCCACATGTTGTCCCAGTTTCGATTGCCATCTGCACCGTAGCAACCGTCAGTATTCTTCGATCTAGTCTTACGCCACAATCGGTCCTGTAAAATGATGACAAAGAATGAAAAAGTTTTTCAATGAAAATTTAATCGGTATTATGTTTATATTGTATACACACCGTCGTATGCGTGTAAACATAGCCATCAGGATTGACAGACGGGAAAAAGTACCAGTCATGCGACTCAGCCAGTTTACGAACCGCCGGGTCTTTGCTGGTTAAAAATTCGTTGATCAAGTACGTGACGGTAGCCGGTGAAATCCACTCGCGAGCGTGTATCCCACCTTCGATAAAAATTCCAGGGTTATTCTTTACGAATGACAGCTTGATTCCCTTGATGTCACGGCCCTCGTAACTACGGCCTCCGACTATAACTTCGACAATATTGGGATGGTTTCTTTCGAGAGTATCGAGCCAGTGGTAGATTTCTTCGAGGGTATGGTAACTTGTCCAATCGAATGAAGAATCAGTTTTTGATGACAAATTTTCGTTACGGATTAAGCTGTCAACATCGTCGATGTAGGTTTTGAATTGCATATCCGTGATGTTCATAGTAGAAAAGAATTCATCGAGTTTTTCTGGAGCTACCATCAAATCGGTTGGATGATGGTGGCTCGGACTTTTCCAAAAGGAATACTTTGAAGAGAAAAAGAAGTATACTTTAATTTTTAAAAGTAATAAATGTTCTTAAAAAACAATAATATTACTTACTTCCTCAGAGGATTCTTCTAATGATGTCAAAATTTTCTCCTGATCTTCATTCAGAGGATTTACTCTAAATACTTTGTATTTTTCATACTGCACTTTAATTGCGGTAGCTGATGCTACAAGGACGATCAGAGTCAGTAGTTTGAGCGTCATTATCCCTTAAAAGGCTATTATAAAAAACTACAAACTGATAATTCAATATTTATTCCATCTACAAAAGGGAGACAGCGATTAGTATCGAATTAAAGCTGAGAGCGTTATCACAGAATTTACTTCAGATCGGTAAAAAAAGAGGCTAGTGCCAACGTGAACGCGTAGCGCGCACTATTTATACTTTAGTGTAATTTATAAACAGAACCTGATGCGTCGTACACAGAAGAATGAAATGTGTACGACTTTATCAATAAAGCTTGCAGCTCGTATATTTTGCAAATCATCTATCACTACAGATTATCTCATACCAGAAGATTAAAATGCTATGTTTGTTGATCAAATCATGAACTTTCAGTCTTCAGGCACAAAATACTTCCGTCGATAACAAGTATTCAAACACCTGAACGTATATTTAAACTGCTATTTAAAAACTAACTTATACACAAAACTACATCTACACGAAAAAAAGTGTCAAAAATTGACTAATAGGCCCGCAAGTGCAGAATCAAAAGTCAAGGAATCTCTCAAGAGGTGGGCGCAAGAGTAGAATAGCTCACACCGCATCCCTCTCGAGATACGAAGCGAAACGGCCTTTTCAGGCACATCACCATAGACACAGCATCCCATTCGTCTCTCCGGTCCCTCGAAGCGTGTGTACGTCTGTCGCATGATCCAGACGCGAGCGAGCGCGAGAGAGAGAGAGAGCCGAATAACGCGGCTAATTCCGACTGTTTGCTTAGCAAGCATTTAAGGTTTGTCTTGGCCGTTGCTTCGTGTCTTTTAGACAGTCGATCTGTGTTCCGACCAAACGAAACGCGCACGAGCTGCTGTGGACCGCACCGGTGAGGCGTATTATACCATACGGCTGACGAGGTGCCGACGACGATGACGCGACGCTGCAGTACCAGACTGCGTGTGCTGCAGGGAAGTCGGGGATTCCCCCGGTGTATATAAGCGAGTTTTGCTCAGGTATATACATATACATGTGTCTGTAGAGATTGTATTTGTTGATGGACGCTGATATGTTTGGTTGCTGATGCCGGATTAGAAGGAATCTTGTGTTTGCGCTTGGAAGAATTAATAGATAATGGGACAAATCTGTATATAGTTCATGTTTTATTATATACTAGTAAATTTGTCTTTCTATACATTTCATTGTGCAATGCTCATTTGAGTAAAGTGAATCCTGATAGTTTCAGTAATAAGTAATTGCGAGGTTAAAAAATAATAATATTGCAAAAGCAAAAATAATTATAAACCAAACAATCATTTTATTAATCAAAGCCGGAAGAAAAAACTCTTCTAATAGATTCAAATCAAGATATCAAACTACATTAAAACACTTTAAATTTTTTCGACATTGAATCGCGGATGTCTTGTAACCATAATCAATCAAATTAAGTCTTTTTCTTTAAGAGAGGAAATTACGTCTTTAAAGGCCTCACAATATCCGGCCATGACTTTTTTAAGAGAGGATAATCGTAAATCGTACGATTGATAGGAAAGTATTGGATGAGTAATAGATAGGTGGCGCTAATGTCGACCAGGAAAATCAACGACTAGATTACTGCGATGTGCGATCGATAAGATCTTTGATACAATTAGTCAGTTATATTTATTTATTTATTATCTTTAATCGTTAACTTTTATAACAATCTTATGATCAAAATACCAATTTTGTAACTTAAATAAAATACATATTTGATTAAATATCATTCATCCGTAAACCATAATAATATTGTGAGGTCACTTATTATTGCATAAGATTACTATACGAGTAATTGAAAAATCGAGGGCATTCGCACAATGTATATAGATACTACAAATCATCACGTAGTTTTATCAAAATCTGCTCTCCGATAACATCAATATGTGCCTTTGTTTATCTACAGTAAGACGATAACTGAAATTGATACGTGATTTTTATCTGATAATTAATTAATTACTCTGCAAGTGTTTTTCATCGTTTAGTCGCTGCATTAGGTATACGGTGTAGTAGGATAGTTATTTCAATGCTGCTTTATTACCGTATTACGGCACCCTGCTTTGACTTTTGAACGAAAATGCGCTTTTTGTTAGTGCTCTTTGCTACTATAGTACTTGCTATTGCCGAGAAAGTCAGCTATGAAAACTACAAGGTTTTCAGAATATCACTGGAACAAGAGCACGACATCAATTTCTTAAAAGACCTGGTTGCATCTCGTGACAGTGTAAGTACGTTATAATCAACATACCAACGAATTTTCGATTAATCAGTTCGTAAATTTATCTCAGTTCACATTTTGGAGTGACATAAGCACTGCTATCCCAACTGACATTATGGTCGCCCCAAAAGACATTGACTATTTCATCGAGCAGATGGAATGGTCAGGCATAAAATACGAAACGATCGTCAACAACGTTCAGTATTTGATTAACCGTGAAATAGTCGGTATTGGCAATGGGACAGAGTTTGGGTAGAAGCATTATCATAGCCTTAATGAAATCTACAACTGGATAGATAGCCTTCGAAAAAAGTATCCTGTCATAAAAGTCATCAATGCAGGTCGAAGTGCCGAAGGCCGAACAATAAAGGGTATCAGAATTTCTTATGGACCTGACAGAGCAGGTGTCTTCATTGAGAGCGGTATTCATGCTCAAGAGTGGATCACACCAGCTACATCGACTTATTTGATCAACGAATTACTTAGTAGCAAGGAACCGAGTGTGCGATTTTTAGCTGAATCTTACGATTGGTATATCTTTCCGGTGTTCAATCCTGATGGTTATGTTTACGCACATACAACGGTATAGTTTTGATCTTTTGTTATAAATTTAATATTTATAATATCAGAATAAATTCGTAGGATCGAATGTGGTCAAAATCTAGATCACTACAATGGAACTCTGAATGCATAGGCGTTGACTTGAACAGAAACTGGGGATACAAGTGGATGGGTATACATCTTCGTTTATGTTGAAAGTTTTAATTATTCTGCGTGTTAATTAAAATATTTTTATTGATTCATGCAGAAGTGGATGCCAGCGACGATCCATGTAGTGCAAAGTATGCTGGAAGAGGTCCTTTCTCCGAAATTGAAACTTACTCTATGTCCAGATATCTCAGTTCGATTCAACACAAATTATTTGCTTACATAAGCTTTCACAGCTTCGGTCAACTAGTTTTGGTTCCCTACGGTTACTCCACAGGGCACTTCGATAATTACAATGAAACTGTATGAATAATAAATTGATTATAAATGATTGTTTGTCGAAAGCTCGACTGACGCTCGATAATTCAATTCTTGTTTTGTTTTTAGTACGTCATTGGCTTGAAAGCTGCGGATGCTCTTGCACAACGTTATGGCACAAAATACACCGTAGGAAGTATAGCAGAAGTACTTTGTGAGTTGCTTTTTTATTAAAATCTCTATATAATTATTTAGATAGTGTAAAGGAAATTTACTTTAGTAAAGAAATCAGTGTGATGGTATAATTATGAATGATATTGATGTAGATCCGACTGCTGGCATATCTCTCGACTGGGTCAAAGCTGTGTTAAAATTGCCCATCGTATTTAGTTATGACCTTCGGGATCAAGGAAATTTTGGAATGCTGCTGCCTCCGGAACAAATTATACCAAATGGTCAGGAAATTTTGAATTCCGTGACAGCATTGTTTGAAGAAGCTCGAAAATTCGGTTACTCGGAAAATTATTCCAAGAAGAGAAGCTGAAAAAAAGTTTTAACCTAATACATCGTTTTTTATATGAATTCTAATTTATTGTTATTTAAATAAACATATACTGTATTTCTTTAATTAATGAAATTCGTTAAAATTTTGTCTATAGATTTTTAGATCTAAAGATGATCCGCACTTGGGTCAGGGAGATTTATAGATTTTCGTTTTATTATTCAAACATGGCAGCGCTTGCTGCCTCGTGACAAATTAAAAACTTTTCCATCCTTGTTATTTTCATATAATTTATACTTTAAAATTAATGAAGCGTCAACGGATGCAACTCCATAGTAACGAGCGAGACAAGAGAATTTTTTAAAATCATGCTTTAAAAATCATGTGGCAGAACGTTCAGTGAGCGATACTACAATTTGATCCATTCGGACAAGGCAGATCGACCAATTGTAATCGAGTTTTACTCACAGGTAAATTTTACTTTTAATTTTAATAAAAAAAAACATACATAAAATATTTTTTAAGACGATACTATCAATTGTAACGGTTGCAAGTGCAATTAATGCACGTTGAGCACGTTACGCCGTCTCTCCGGGTATATTCAATTGTAATACAATTTATTTGATTGTTTCAGTTACCATCAGCGCATCACAGAGAAGTAGAGAGAGACAGAGAAAGTAAGAAAGAGAGAGAATCAGACTCGACAACTAGCGATGTTGCCACCGGACACTTGTCGCTGTAGTCAAAATATGACAACAGTGTCAAGCAAGGGTCAACGTATATTATTGCGCGTGCGATCTCACGCCAGTCTCGCTTTCGCTATACGAGCGACAAGTCTACGATCGTAGACAAGTCTTTTTGCGTGCGTTATTCGCTTTGTAAGCGCCGAATTTATTTTGTGAGAATTTAGAGATTTCGTACGACCGTCTGTTCACCGTCCGACTGACCCTGGACCATATTTCCGTGGCGGTTAATCCGCGGATAATCAAGACGGGCGTCCGAGAGGATCAACCGCATTTTGTGTGCGAGCTCAGGCTGCAGATTCATCTGCGTGTAAGTACTGGCGCTCTCTCTCCAACTATCAGTATTCGGGCGATAGCCTCTCTCTCTCTCTCAGTACAGTCTCGCTATCAGTCCGGGTTTCGAAAAAGCTTCAATACTCAGTCTGCCCTCCTTGTAGATTGTCGAGGATATTAGATTGGGAATCGAAAACGGACTTCTAACCGTCCTTATCTTATTCGATTTTCGTAAAGCGTTTGATTCGATCAATCACTCAATCCTCTTAAGGCGTATGAGGCAGATGAATTTTTCTGACGAGGCCATACGCTGGTTTCACTCGTATTTATCCGGTCGATCGCAAGCTATACTCGACCTCGCAGGGCTCCCAACCGAGTTTCTGCAACTGACATCTGGCATTCCCCAAGGGTCTAACCCAGGTCCCGTCGCCTTTCTAATTTTGGAAATAAAATTATCCCATCTTTAATCCACTGTACTGATACATGTATGCTCTTCGCGGATGATTTTCAAACCTACTTGCAGTGTAGGCGTGTCCACCTAACTGATTGCATAGCACGTATAAGCCAAGATGCTCAGCCACTTGGGCAAGTAATAATGGCATTGAGTTGAATACTCAAAAAACCCAAGGTCTTGTCTTCGGATCCGTCCAAAATCTTATGCGTGTGGATTTTAACGCTCTTCCACATCTAACCATAAATGGTTCCATCATCCCATTTGTGGAATCGACTAAGAACCTGGGGGTCAAAATCTCCAACGATCTTTCACGGAATAAGCATGCTTCCCTTATCTGCTCTAGAGTCCATGGTGTTCTGTATCGCCTTCGTTTCAGGACCTATTATTTGTCAAGTAGCCTAAAGAAACAATTAGTCGCAGCGCTGATTTTCCCTTATTTTGACTATGCTTGCAATGTCTACTGCGACCTGACCGGATATCTCGACTTGAAAATCAATCGGCTTTTCAATACAATAGTCCGCTTTATCTATCGCTTGCCACGCGACGCTTGCCTAGCACCGTATATTTCTAAGCTGGGATGGCTCCCCCCAAATAAGCGGAGGAAGTACTTCATGGCAGTGATGACCTATCAGATCTTGACCACGTCGAGGCCCCCTTATCTGGTACACTAATTTCCACTACGAGACGACGACGTTCGTCGCTCTGCGAGGTATAAATCGTCGGCCTTTAATATCCCGACCGCTACCACTTCGACTTATCATAGGGGTTTTAGTATCCAGGCTATGAATCTTTGGGATTCTGTACCCTGTGTCATTCGCCTGAAACTATCCCAACCGTCATTCAAAAAAGCGTTATTCGAACATTTTCTAAATCATCAATAATCTCGCTACGAATAACTCTATTAACCCTGTTAATTTGCGACCCTACTGTGGTGAATTTTATCTGCTGTTATATAAAGCTAAATTCTTGTTATTACTATTACTAATTAATTCTTTTTGTTTTATAATTTTATAATTATGTCACCGCTTTACTGCTAATTGCTTTTTATATAGCTTCTATATTGCACCGTGTAACATTTATATTGTTACCCTATCTGAATATTTGAATATGTATTGAGCTAATATTTTTATTAGATCTCTTGTTAACATTTATATTGAATTTATATTGTACAATTACTTGTTGTAATCTTTGCACCCTGGTATACGGTCTTTATGGCCTTGCCAGAAATAAATCAGTTTTCAAATATCTCTCTCTCTCTCTCTCTCTCTCTCTCTCTCTCTCTCTCTCTCTCTCTCGTGAGCAACCTACATACGGCAAGACTA
>UCOJ01001464.1:0-29933 GCA_900474305.1 Cecidostiba fungosa
CCTCTAATATGAACGAAGACTGGCAATTTTTCTCTGTTTCCAGTGTAGCAGAAACGTCGTCGTGTCGTGCGATTTCACCTTGTAGATACAACACACCCCCACAAGGAATGACTGCCACTTTGCGTCGTTATCGGTTGAATACATGTGTATACAAGGATACGGACTTTGTTTAGCAATTTCCAGTCTGTTGTTGTGTGGAATTTCGGGGGATGGTACCTTTCAATCGTTGGTGATGTATGTAACCCAGGTTTCCATAATTCACCAGAAATAGGAGTATCGATGCTTCAGTCTTCAACTTGTTTTATGGCTTCTCATTATCTCCACTTCTCCGGGACTAATTAGAACAAACATAAAGATTCACCCCTTATACCAGAGAAGCCACTCAGGTTTTTGCCATCGCCATCATTAATAACGCGCTCGCGAGCTTCGCAAACGCACGAGTCATATTTGCTCTCCATCTTCCTAAAACACTGAAGGAACTACGGATCCTCGTTGGGGAAAAGCCGATTTTCCATCATCAAAAGCTCCCGCTGCATATCAACATTTCTCCAGTAAAGCAGCCCAGCATTATGCGGCAAGCTTCATGATAGGATTCGATTCGCCTGGACAAATATTTGCGTTACAACATCTTCCGAACCGTAGGACTCGAAGGAGTATATATACACTGTACCCTAGCGTATAACTGGTTTTGGTTTATCGATTTATTTCACTTCGTCGTGGCATTAAGGTCTGCGAAGCTTTTCTATTGTAGCTGCACATGTACTTCCAATGAAACGCCCAGTGAATTTCTTCAAAAGCATCAAAAACAACGCTCCACAATATGCAAATAATACAAAAGCTCTCTTCAAAATTGTCCACCATAAGCAGCTGCCTTATAAAGAGAGGAAAAAGATAAAAGAACTGGACGACGCAGAAACAGCGCGCCAAGCATCTCACGTAACACGGCCAAGCGCCGCATTACGCGAATGCTCTCCTCTTGCATAATGTCGTCCTCGCGACATGTCCCGTTTTTTCTTTTTTCTTTCAGCTTTGGAATTCATGCGATGCAGCGGCTACGCCCATCAGCAAATTTTACGGCTGAACGAGAGAGACTAACTCGCGATCGATCAACTTTTCTAGATTACATTTTTTACCTTTATCCATCAATATAAAGTACTACTGCGAATAGCAGGTTTTTCTTTTTACGACGGAGACGACGACAAAGGAGTATTTATAAGCTCGACGTGTTTTGACGTTTCCGCGCGTACGCTGCGCGATCTCGGGAGAAATGACGAACGATGCTCTGTCACGCGCGTTCGAGCTTGATCCTCTAATCTGATAAGAGCGCGATCGAGCTACTATATACACGTGGGTTTAATCGATCGTCGTAAAAGCAGACACTTGCGTGCGAGCGTCGTTTACTCTGGTTTCTCTGCGTCGTCGTATTTGTTTGTTCTATTATAATTAACAAATTAAAAAAAAAAAAAATTCATGGAGAATCACTCATCGCCGTCCAGAACGATCAAAGACGACTCATATCATCACCGACACCCACAGCTGTCGTCACCAGCTCCTCGACCGCGAGAATCGGTCATCACGCAACTGTGACCACAACGGCAATTAGCGCCCGGTAATTAAGAGCAATGATAGCTCTCTCTCTCTCTCCAGCCGCTTCTATTACGAGCAAAGATGTGGCCTAAAGCTCTGTGCACACCTGGCAAAGTGCATTTATATAGCCTTGAACGAAGAGCAAAATGACTCGGAGAAAGAGAGAGGCAGAGCAAAGCTCGCGAGCGCTCCTGGCGGCAGCTAGCTATTATTGGCGCTCGATCGATTTCCGGCTCTGAAGCGCGAGTGCGCGCGCGCTTCCGCATTTAATAAGCGCGCACATGCTGCAAAATTAAAGCTCGGTGTCAGCTGCGTGCACGCGCTCGCTCTGCTTTGGATTAAATATCTGCATTATATGGCCGACTATATATAATTTACTCGATGAATAATTATTATTGTTTACATTCTCGAGCTTGTATCATCTGATCTGTAGCGTGCGCTCTTTTGTTGCGGTAACGCGAGCTAGGAAACAAGGAGATCAATCTCGTGACTTTTCATCGGACACCGGATATCTGTATCATTATTATACGCCTTATATATAGCAACCGCTGTGTCGAGAGGAATTTTGCATGTTTTTTTTAAGAACTAATGAGATATGACGTTTAACATAATTATAACTATGTGTAATATAGAGACTTTATAACCGCGCGTCAATTTTCAAAGTACGGGTATACTCAATCTCGTTATACCCGTCGTCCTCACATCACAAAATATATATCCCCGCGCGTTTCTCTGGAATGCAGGAGGCGTCTTATACGCTCCTGTGCAGTGTATATACCACTACAGCGACTTGTGAGTTTTCGAGCTATACTGCGCCTTTAGTCAGCTCTCCCGCGCGCTGAATTTCTGATTTTCTTTCTCTATATCTCGCACGACCCTGTAAAGTATAGAGACTCTCTCTCTATCGCTCGCTCTTCTTAGTTGCTCTTTGACGCGTTTGAGAGTTGTGTGTATCAGTCTGCTATGTACATATATAATTCTTGATCAAAGCTCGAGCGGATGGAGGTCGAAAATTTAGTGTCGACGAGATAGATCGAAAGCTCGTCAGCCGACGAACAGAGATTCGAGTCTGAGATTGGGAGGATCCTTGAGGAAATTAAGGAAAAAATTGAGAAAAGTTTGCGCGGTGTGCGTATTAAGTATATGTTAAACGTTTCTTTGTTATATATTTGTTCGTATATCAAAAATACGAAAAGCCGTCACACTCACAGCATGAAATCGTTCGCGCAAGCCTATAATAATACAGAACTCATCGATCCAGCTGACTGGACTTATTAAGCGCTATATGACATATATCTATCCCGAATCAAAGCGAGTGAATTCGCTCGATCCTAATGGAATCACCTCGAAACAATAAAAACGAATCAATCAGAACAATGAGCTGCTGCAACGGGCCGATAGCCTCAGTTCAAATGAACGAAGGGATTACGGCGGAGATTAAGAAGAGAACTCGTTCCAATTCTTCTCCTTTTTTTTCTCGCACTCGGACGAGTTTATCCCATCAATTATGAAAACATACCCTTAACATTCCAAAAGTATCTGCTCGTCGTCCTATATACGCAATAATCAGATCAGCAACTCTCAATAACGAAACCATCAAAATCAAGCCATACCCTCCAAGAGAGAACTTTCAATTTTCCAATAATCCCCCCCCCCATAAAGAGCAATCCGAAAATCAGTCCCCTCGTCTCCCTCTTCGAAATATGAGAGATCAGACGCACGACAAGGGTAGCCTATTGCGGACAACGATGAGAGAGAGAGAGAGAGTGTAATAGAAGCGACGTAGGCGTCGGACGACTTCCTAGGATGAGTCAGACTGGGCACGCGTGAGTCACGCGCTTAGCTAAGTGCGCTTAGCTCTTGGATTTTCTGGTTGCACTCTCGGTAGTATATACAGAGTAGGTGAGCGCTATTGGCAGAGAAACGAGACGTATATATACTCGTTTTGCGGCTAGTATAGACGAGTGTTGGATTACTGAAAACAGGATCGATTACTCAATTATGTAATTTCGTGTATCTGAGTAAAAAGAAGGATATTTTTATTCGATAAAAATTATCTTGCAAAGCTTGATCTCGCGGGCAATATTATTCCCAATCGGACATATAGCGAAAATCTTGTATATACGAACTCGCTAAAAAGCGAATCCGGCGGCCGAGTCCACAATTAGCGATTCCCTTTGAGAGAGCGGGTCCAATCAAGTCCTCCTAAAACAACAACCAGCTCGTTCTCTCACCGCAAACTAAATAACCAGTGTAAAATCCGTATAGATACAAAGCTCTCTCTTTCTCTCTGCTATGTATATACCTATATACACACTCTCATATCCAAGCACACAGAGAGAGAGCGGTGCGGGAATCTGCAAGCTTCGGTAGTTATAACTCGAGTATCGCGCGATAAGAAGGAGAAAATCGATATATCGCAGCCTGCGCTTTCAAGCTCGGGTCCAGCGTTATAGCTGACTTCTTATAACGGCGTTTTTCTTTTGGTACTCTCGGTTCTTCTTGGATATATAACGTGTATACTGCTATGGCGTATAGTCTCCTTTACGGCAATTAAAGCAGTGTCAAAGTCTTTTTTCTGATTGATAACTTTTTTCTTGTGGTGAAGGGATGAAACGCCTTTCTGCACGTGTGATGGATGGTCCGTTCACGTAAAAAAAAGGATTCAAGAGAAGAAAGATTAAATATTTCTGCATATTACGGCGAACATTGAAAAAAATATACTCCGAGTATATAGCAGAGGAGAAGGAAATGTAGAGCAACAAAAGGCAGACAAAAGAAATTCATCAAGCCCTCTCCAATCCAAGCTCATCAAGCACACCGGAAGGTGAGCAAGCCTCTCTCTCTCTCGGCGTCTTATTAAAAGGCCCGTCTGTGCGGAGAGTCGAATTTTCGTGTGAGGTCGAACCAGTTACGGACGGTTACAAGACGCGTCTCTTGAGAGAAGGAGACGACACGTTTCGACACGGCTCATCTCTCGCGCACGCACAATGTACGTACTTATATACTCCCCTCTCAATTAGATTCTCGCCTCTAACGCGTACGGGCCACAATTATATATCGCCGTACAGCAGCGTCGCAGCTCGAATCAAGGGCCGGTTCAGGGCGGTTTTTTCTCTCCGCGCGTGGGCCGCTTACTATACACTGCCTGCAGTTAAGCTGATGGACCGATATATGCGCTTCTGCAAAGGAAGTAAAAAGCTCTTAGCAATATCGCCTTAGAGGAGTCAATTAAATTTCAGATACCAACGTATCTCGACACACGAGTCCATTATCATTTATTATGATCTCTGAAGAAACATGAGAGACTTTTCGACTACACTCCAATTTTTTTTCTTTTCTCATACTCTCGCTCAAGTAAATCCGCTGCCGCGACGACTTTACGAGGCCCATTGTGTAGATCTCAAATGTATGTACGACAAGAGAGCCAGGTTTAAGGATAAAAGTACCGTACATAATATACTATCTCGATGGAGGAGAGGCCAAGAGAGAGAGAGAGAGAGAGAGAGAGAGAGAACTACCGAAAGTTTCGCAATTCAAAGGAAAAAGGGCTGTGCTTTTTTTATATAATGGTTACGAGCTGCTACCAGTAGTAGTCGGCGTATAATATTTTAGTGTCGTAAATTGGCGCGCGGAATATAACCGTATATATATGTATAAATTCCCTATCGATTTTCAACGTGAAATACGCGCGCCTGATACCGATCTCGATGATGATCGATAAAATATATATATACGAACGCGAACGTAACTGGACTTGCCACGCGCGTTTTATTGCGTGTCGCGCATAAAGATGTAATTTATAGCGAAAAAGATACGCAATAATGACGAAAGGGCTTTTCAGAATTTTAACGAGAAGTCCGCGCTCTCGATGTCTTCCTGAATCGAACAGGAAGATGAGTATATATAGATTATATTAGAAGCCTTCTTGGGGGTGGTGCACGCGAACTTGTGTAGATATACTCCAGATTCGGAGTTTGGAGATTGTGTAGTTTGGACTGTTCGGTGTTTCTCTGCGTGTATACATATAATACCGATCGATCGAAGCTTTTGTTGTGGAGATGAACACCGGTTTCGATTCCGAATCGAAATTTCACTTGTCACGCTATACATCAGCTGTTTATATTTTGATTTCCTCTGTGTATATAATTAATCCATGAAACAGCAGTATGTAGAGGAAATTTCAACTCGAAAGTATAATCCTCGTAACGCACTTTATTATATATGAATCGCGAGATTCGCGTCAACGCGACCATTAGTCACTCTCGGCGACAGTATTAAAAAAGCATATAATAAAAGCGGAAGCGACATTGTTTGCCAGTTTCTTCCCCTCCTCTCTCTCTTTCTCTATGCCGAGTTGATGATGGATTCGCGCGACTTCCGATTTGGCTTCATTATAAACTTTGTCGCGCGAAGTCAGGCGTTACTCCAAGTGCCAAGTGTCGTTGCTTCCTGCGACGGGCTTAACTTCGTTATCCAAGTTTGATGACTGTAGGCTATCTGTATATACGTATACGGCGATGGCTTCGATTTATTCTTCGTTACAAGTTCGTATTACATACAGCGTAATTTCTATATACATTGAAAGGTCTATCTCAATCCAATCGATGCGATCGATGAAAATCGGGCTGCGCACGTAAAGCTCTCGAATTAAGCTCTCGTCCTTGGGGCAACGACGGTGAAAATTCGGCGGTATAGTCTCTGTGGAATTTCTCAAAGACACGCGAATCCTCCTGATTAAATTTCCATTCGACGGCCTCCGGCGGTGTGACTCCGCCTTGTTATTATAAGCTCGAAAGCTCTGCGTGTCTTCTCTGCGGCAGCTGCATCGGTGGACCCGTCGTTTTGTCTCCGCGACGATATAAAGGACGAGCTTTGATGGTTATTACAAAAACAGATAGGAAGCTATTGTTTTTAAGTTCTAGAATGCGCTGTAAACAACATTTTCTCGACGAAACTCCCTCATATCGTACACACACACATACTGAAAGCTCACCGTTCCGAAGCACAAACACACACGGTATAAGTATACATAAAAGCCGGTATTGATTTGCGGAATCTGCATTGGCTATATCCAGTATAAACGAGTTTTTGCCCGAGAGCTCGTATTATATTCTAGTAAAAAATTATATTTACACCGGCTATTTATAGGCGAGCGCTTTTTTTTATCAGAGCTTGAAAAAAAAAGGAAGAAAGTTAAGCACGCAGAGCTTCATAAATATAAAGTGTGCGGAGAGCGCGCAGCTCTTCAATAATCAATACCTGCATTATATGGGCGAGTTCGCGGCTTTATTCAAGATGAAGAAGAAGAAGCAAATTAAAAGTTGATCTAATACAGTGTGACAATGCAAAAAAAATCCGAAAGCTCAGCAAAACAACACTACTCCATCTCTCTCTCCTCCCAAAAAAAAGCTCGAAATAAGCCAAAGACAATTCGCCCGTAAAAAGAGCGGCTGCACAGGGTGCTCGCGGAAAAATTGAAAAATTTTTTATGGACCCGCTTGGCTCCCCCTCTTCTTTCCACGCGCGCCCGCGCCCCTCGCTCGCTCGCTCCCGATCAATGCACCGCTGGCGCTCTGAAAACGCGCGCGCCAGTGGCGACGGCGGCGGAAGAACGAGCAGCAGCGATGACGTAACGGCCGAAGGACGAGTCGGCGCGGGCGTGTGCAGTCGTCGTCGTCGTCGTCGTCGTCGGCGCGATTAACTCTCGAGGAAAATCGAAGGGGGAGTTTTTCTTCTTCTTCTTCTTTTTCCGAGGCATTAGGAGTCGAAAATTTCCGCGATGATTTATGGGGGTAATTGATAGGAGCTTTATATCGAGGGGGATTTTTGGAGAGCTTTCTCGATGGCTGAGCTTGCGGTATTTATAATTTACCATGCAGCTCTCTCGATATAATTTGATAGGAAACGAGATGATAACGCGCTATCGTGTGGGACTAGGATTATTGTTTATTTGAATACGATGTGTATAAGAGAGCTGCATCGTGGAGTGTCTTACGTAACAGATACTACTGTGTGTATAATATATAACCGTGCATAACTGCATGGGTTGAGAGAAAAACGTTTAGCCGATAATACACACGTCGCACGAGTCGAGCGCTCATGCGATATTAAGCGATGCAGCTGGAAAATTGTCTCTATCCTAGAATGAAAGCAGGATATGAAACTTTCATTTCGTGTCTCGAAAATAAATCCTCTAAAGAGAGAGAGAACGACAAATTTATGGATCAGAAGAGCACTAATAGAATACGAGTTTTTCATAATATAACAACGCACTGCATACGCAGAATGAATGTAACAATTCTCCTTTAGACTAACACTTGTCTACGTAACGTATGCACATAACACATACCAGCAAGAGCAGTAATTAAGCATCAAAAATGACGCTTGCAAGCGGTAAAGTTCAATCATCGAAAAAAAATGTTTGCGGTATATTTCGACAGCTCTCTCTCGATATACCAAGAGTACAGTAGCCAATCGACTCATCAATTTCCCTGCATCGAAACCTCAATGCCAATCCCAATTTCCCTCCCTCTCGCTCTCGCAGCTGATTAAGCATCAGAGAGCTCGAGAGAGAAAGAGAAGCATATAGTGCATTACACAGCACAGCCGAAAAAGTCCGAGCTAGCTCCGGAGAGCCGAAAATAAACGAAAAATCGGCCCAGAAACCCAAAGCTCTTGCACAAAGAGCACGTGCCTTCTCTCCTCTCCTCCTCCTCCTCCTCCCCTGTGTATCCCTCGCGAAGGAAATCGAAACGGACACATCGTCATGCGGACGGAAGCGCCGAGCAATTTGCCGGCACGTGAGCGCGCATAAAAATGCACTATATTCTCTCTTACACACACACACACACACATCGTTCCGGTTGATAAAAAGAAGAAAAAGGAAAAATAACAGCAGTAGTCTAGGTGGCACATATATAAAAATTGAGAGAGAGAGAGAGCCATAGACGGAAGAGAAGAAGAACGCATGCAGGCCGGAATGAATGGGCTTTATGCCAAAGCCGAGGCCGAATCTCTTCTCTGATGCGCTCATCTATAGCATCAGCAGCAACGCGCGGGAGCATCATCCAGTGCACGGAGAGCTGAAAGAGTGTGTGTGTGTGAGCGGCCCCCTGACACACATTGACTCGTTAAAATAACGACATAATGGCTAATTTAGCGATAATGAGCGCGAACCGTATCGTTCAAATTAGCGTCGAAGGTGAGACAAGCCGCCGCCGCCGCCGTAGTTGCGCGAGAGAAAAACGAGCTGCGCGCGGTTTGCGTAGTATTATGCTCTCCGAGAGATATGAGAACTATATGACAGAGATTTTTGAACATTTTTTTTTATTCTGCACGTGGCGCGGTGCGATGGTGCAGGTGCTGCTCTCTAAAACAACGAATTTCATTACACGCTCCATCGAGCATGCTAAAATGCCTTTTCGAGTTTACACATACGTGGGATGCAGCAGCCTGCTGCGCTGATAACCCAATTATATCGAGAGAATATCAACGTGGGAGGATGTATTTTTTAGATATTTTATTATCGGCGTTTTATGACATTGTGTACGGGTCGTTAAATTTTAAAACGATCGAAATTATAATCGACCATTTTGGTTTCAATATGAAAAACACTCTAATAACATTGCCAGTAACGTAATCAGATGAGATTTCAGATCCTCGTGTATCTATACACCTATATCAGCTCTCGTATATGTACATCGAGAGATATATTCTCACGCGAAACCATAGAGAGCGAAGAGAGCTGCGCGTGATACAGCTGTTTTGACACACAGGGTCGATACGGCGAGTCGAGTATAGTTTCCTTATACTCTTCCTTACACATATATATACGTACTCGGGGGATCCGATCGCATTCTACGTGCCCTACACTTACTCGGGAGGGAAATAGTTCGCAGCCACGTATATACCTATGTACCGCAGATCCGTAGTTTGATAAAAAAAAAACGGCGACGCATATATACACAAAACTGCACCTATAGGAGTTCCAGCTGATATTCGGGAAAACTGCAGCGGCAATTTGTTTGCAGAAGAGGTCAGAATTTGGGAAGCAAATGAATCCTACCGCTTACGCAATCCTTGCGCCGATATATCTATATGCAGAGAGGGTGTGTGTGTATTAGAGCCAGGAAGATATAAAAAAAAATTAATAATCTGCAGCGAGTGAGCTTCCGATCAGCGTTAGTTTCCGATCGATAGAACATCGTATCTCTTTTTTTTTCTACAGGAGATTACAATTTCTGCGGTGCAGCAGTCCGCGAAAGGGAAAAAGTTCAGGAGGGACTTGTAGTACACAGGCAGCCTGTAATACGTGATGCGGTAGTCGCGAGAAGCCGAGTGGAAAAAGGCTACGCTGGCGTTATCTAGCGTCAGAACGGCGAAGCTCGTTGATGCACTCCAGGAGCGTAGATTCGGAGAATTGGTGCCCTGGTGTGTAGGGAATGTGTTTTTTATTTCGGATTTTTGAAATGAATTGTCTGCTGGAGGAATCGTGTGTTAGTAATTTGGGTAAATTTAGCAATTAATTGTTTCCTCGATTGATCAAGCTAAATTATATAATTCTCATGCTAATTTTATTCTTCTCTATAGTTAAAAATCTGTTGAAACTATTTTTTAATTAGAGAGAGAGAGCATCGAAATATATCTCACCGGAATATTTTCAATCGACCTGCTCTGTGATTCATATTTCGTATATCACGCCGTTGCAACAAGCGCTTTTAAGAAATTCGTCGTTTTTTCTTAATGTAAACATATGGTATAAATACCCATAAAATAGACGAAGAAAAAAAAGCTGAGATTTGGATTTATCCGGTGCAGCCTTATACGAGAGCCAATTTACATGCTGCAGACCTCACGGCTAATACTGTTGTGAAAAAAATTGTCGGCTAGAATATTGTAATGATGGCCCATATAATCGCGCGATTCTTCCAAGTCATTAGTGCTCATTAGCAGCGATTAAGCCGACCGTTGTGTGTAGCATTGTCGCTGGACTTATTCACGGTGAATAGTAATTATCCAGAGGAAATATATTACAGACCCTTCGTTGTGACATTTTATAACAGCTAGGATAAAAATTACTCTTAGCCGTGTAATAAAAAGTTAATCGTTTTTCCTTTTAATTATATCTCAAGCATTAAACCAGAGTTCTTGCTATATATCTGAACACTTTGCCTTTTAATCTGCCGTAAAAAAAAACACTACGCGTTCATACACCAGAACATTTTCCAAGAGCAAAGCAATACTTATAAAATCCTAAAGCTCCCCCACGGTGTCTACATACCAATACACAATTCTAGGTTCCTATTCTCGCAAGCTTGTCGTTGTGACACACAATGGACCGACTCTCTCTATACACCTACACCAACACGCGCGTGCATCCGAGACAATGCCGGCGCGAAAAATCGAGAAAAAACAAATCAACGACGCCAGAACGCCTCTATCACAAATATATATATATACCTACATACAAAAAAAAAACAAGCACTTCCCGTGTACAGCTCAGGCGGAAAATCAAGAGTCAGTACCACCACCTCGACGTGGACAAAAACGAGGCAGGAAAATCGTCATCAAAGACCTGCCCATTGAGAGCACAGCCTCTTTCACTCGAGCCCGCGATTGATCGTCTACTCTTTTTCTTCGTATGTGTGCATCAGCCGAAAAGTGTCGGCAGCCTGCCAAAAAAAGAGGCGAGGCGCCGGGCTGTGTGAAAATCATATATACGCCAAGAGGTCGTGGCGATATATAACGTATACTAGCGCGTTGCGGCTTGACATGGGGCATCTTCTCATTCAGATTAAACTAAATTCTGCTTCTGATATAAAAGAGTATCTATTCCACACCTCGTGTGCGGCAAAGCTGCATCAAATCCAAATCACTGCAGGAATTCATATGGCCGATTAGCACAGCAGCAAAGACTCTCCCGTGGGATCAGCCGTGGTCGCACGCTCGCTATACATGGCCGTGACATAGATTCGACGACGCATCAGATGTATATACAGATATATACGTTGGTCACTTTGAGTTATATTATCGCGGTTTAATCCGGTTCTTATTCTCGACACTTCCGGGACTCGTTGCTGGTAACGTGCGCATTTATGTACTTTGAGAGAGAGAGAAGGTTCGCGCTGATTGAAAGGTGCGGCTATAATTCATTGTTGGTGCGCGATATTGCGATATGGTTTTGTTTTGAATGAATTAGCCGGGCTGTGTTCATATATATACGGAGTGGAATATTCCTGGTAATAATTGTGTACGTTCGCGGTTAGAGATGAGGCACGAATTGGTTTTTCATTCGATAGTGATTTGATCGATTGGATTAGACCAATTTGCTGTGTGTGAAAAGCAATACATGTTAAATGGACTCTTTCCAAACACACAACTCTGGAATAATAATGCTTGTTCCATACGTGAATTCAATAATATTTTTTTTTATTATATTAATACAGCCATAATAGTGACTCAAATAAACATTTAAGAAACGTAGGTCAGCGATAATAATTGAGCGATACAGACAATATAAAAACCGCTGATTAAACTTTCAGCTAACACAGCTCTATTATATCCTCTTTTTTAAATAGCAGCAGTCCAATAACACAGCAGTCACACCGGGACACATTCCGGAAAGCATTTCCAGAAATCATTCGTCAGCGTAAATTGCATGTATTTAGTGATGCTGTTTGCTCTGCGGCTGCGACTACTCATCGGTCTGTTCACGCTATAGTTCACGAATTGGTCGGCTTATAATTGAGAGCGTTATATGAGGCTGAAGATTTTTTGTCTGCCATTAGTCATCAGGAAAACTTGGAGACTGCCTTTTAAAGGTGATTGAAACTATTATGTTATCATATCTTATGATTGTTATATTGAAAGCGTTCTCTTCACCTTTTTTTACGTTTTTGCAGAATGTTGGGATATGATTTATTTTTATGCAGCTGTAAAATTTAACGATTCTTGTGTTTAAATCATTTTTCCAACGCATAGTTATTAAATTTTCATGTTCGAAGAAAAAAAATCAAACGCTTCGTCGTAATCCAAAGCATCAGTATACAGTATAAACAATAACATTAATGCCTTCGACATGAGCTTCGATAGTAAAACTATTCGATGAAAAAAAGCCTCACATATACTATACGATCACACAGAATTACTCCGATAAAATTTGCATAATTTCAGTGGGTTACGTTTGAGGTTAGAAACATATATAGCCACGGTTTTTTTCCATCCAAAACACACTGCAAGGGCGCGCGCACGCGAGAGAAAGAGAACAGCTGTGCGAGAGCTCGAGACAATTTTTACACACGCTCAGCTCCCCCGCGGAAATTGGATATAGAGGTATACGAGAGAGAAACGGTAAAACCGTCGCCTTTCAATTTCACCGCGTAAAACGAGATTTTTTGCTGCCGCATGAAAAGCTACGTATACGCGTGTACTTTATATACAGAAATCGATTTTCCCTTATAGCTGCCACACTGTAAACCACGTCTAAAATTTTGAGAGCCCGCGGGATAAGAGAGAAGTTTTTTCATCGATTTGATTTGAACGTCGACGGGATCTATCTATCCATACGTGCGATATATAATATAACGAGAATGCAGCCAAGCGAGGCGTCGATTGCAGATGCAATTGGCGACTCGACGTCAATGTGCACACGTGCAATTATGAGCGTCTATCTAATCGCTGCACAACCTGCGGAGATAAATTTTCGAATAAATCGGGACGCGCGAGCGCACATGCCGTCGAGCCGATTTCCGTCAATGAATGGAGAAGACACCTTATATATATATATTATCGAATAGGAGCAGAGAGATAATAGCTTACACTATTATCATCACAAATGCTTTTGTTGTTGTGTACGACGGACCAGGGAATTCCTCGAAAAATTTTCGCCGTTTGACACAAATATATAATACGTATATATAA
The DNA here is from genome assembly GCA_900474305.1 of Cecidostiba fungosa. Lineage (NCBI taxonomy): Eukaryota > Metazoa > Arthropoda > Insecta > Hymenoptera > Pteromalidae > Cecidostiba > Cecidostiba fungosa. The sequence continues at coordinate 13,510 of UCOJ01001464.1, forward strand.
AGACCGTATATTATATTCAGTAGCTTGGGGAGAGTATCGGCCTTTGATATAAATCGGCTTTGGGATTGCGACTCGGGAATTACCTTGAATTATCAATACAGCCACATAACTAATGATGGCTTGATCCGAATTGCCATTCAGAGGTAAACAAATCAAAAGTAGCATATCTATACGGATTATGAAATGATTCTCGCTCATAAACGCACGCAAGTCGAAGTGAGAAAAATAGACCTTTATAGACGTGTATAGGTACTAAAAGTATAGAGTAACCGTGAACTTCTAAAATTAGAGCGTAAGTATCACCTCGGGGAAAAAACCGCGCCGGAATCTCCGTTCCGATTGACGTACGCTGTTTTCGACGGTGTGAAACGTCAAGAAAAAGTGAAAGCTCCGTAAAAGCGAGGTTGTCACTGGCACATATGTACAAACATTTTCCACAGGAATATTCATAAACGTCAAAATAATCAAAAGAGTATATCGCCAGAACAAGAAATCGTTTCCCACAAATTAACGCGCGAAACTGTGCCTCACACATCACCGGCATTCAGCATTGCGCAACGAGACGTGGCACGCGCGTGCAAAAAACCTCCTCGCATTCCATCGCACATTCGCTCGCGATTCCAATTTTTTTTGTATTCTCTGGCGCCTTCGCGTTATCCACAACGCTTATTATACAGAAAAACTCTGTCACCATATCATAATTATACCAACTCGCGCCAGCGCATCGGTGTATAGTCAGCGCAGGGTGTGGTTTCCATGCGACGGACAACGCTCGCGCGCGCGATTTCCAAATATACCTGTTGTGATGTATATATGCGCTCGTTCGAAAAAAAAAAGAAGAAGAAACGGTCATTCGACCTAACCTCCAACTCGCGCGCGCGGAGCCACGCCCGCGCGCGTTTGTAACTTTACGGGTATGTAGTGTATATGTGTACAGTCAGAGTGAAACGAAGTTATATTAATGAGACATGTAAATGGTACTCACGTCGGTAGCGAGATCACTGGCTTTTCCCTTGGACGCCATCTTGACAACAACAACGATGGCCGTCCGAACACCTGTGGCGGTCTCTCTCTCTTCTTGCCGGTTCCTTTATTATATACGTTATATATTACGTGGACACAATCTCGCGTCTTCGCCGTCGGCTCGAGTCACCGCTTCTCACACGTTTTGTAATTAATATATGCCACTGTACCTGACACTGTGCGCGCAGTTATAACATATATAACCTCAAAATAAGAACACACCCATGGGGGAGAGCGACGAATTCTCTCGCTCGCGGAAGAAAGACACACACACTGCGCTGGCACACAGAGAGCGAGAAAGAGAAGCGGATAAACAAAAACACGCCGCACGCGGAATGTGGGCGCGCAGCTACTAGCGCACCGTCTGGCTTTACTACAATGGCATTAGACTCTCTCTCTCTCTCTCTCTGCAGCGGATCGTCTCACTCCCACTACTGAATCTTCTTCTACATAATATACTCGCGTGCGCGCGAGAGAGACGGAGGAGACACGCACACACGTAAGCTATACACACTTGTATATATCTATATATTAGTTGGATACGATGCTCGCACGGTCACTATAAACTGTCTACTACTTACTGCCTCTCCTGCTGCGCTCGGCGGTAGCGGCACGCAACACATACACACACACACACACACACACACACGCACACCGCCTGATGTGACGTCAGCTCTCGGCGAACGTTCGCTCCTATAGGTATTATACTCGCGGATCGGATAAAGCGTTACTTCTTCTGGATATAATCGACGGGACCAGAAGTATACAGATGTTCGGAAGAGAACTATTGAAGTTTATGTATTAAATACGTCGATCCGGCGGGGCCGCAGGTTTACGCGCACGGCCGATTATATTATTATTCTCTGCGGGACTATACAGTGTGTGTATGTCTTTCTCTGTCTTTCTTCTCCCCACTCGCGCTGTAAGTACTGAAGGGGGCCACGCCGGAGAAAGAGAAAAAGAGTATATAGGTATATATACATGTATGCATCAGCGGCGTTGCTCGTTTTTATGACCTGATGGGGAGAGAGTGGTGGGCCCTTTCACGCTTTCTATATGCTTCTGTAGTTTACACACGAAGGGTGGAGAACGCGAATTTTTTTCTTGTTGAGGGGACCGGTTGATCCCGAGATTTTCGCGTGCGTTTCCTGTATATATACAGGCGAGTAGTTTTGTAGATTGAAGTTAAGGGATAAAAAACACCCGTCTTAGTTTGGGCCCAAATATTTTACTTTGTTTTCTGCTAAGAAATCCTGTTGTTATGTTGAAAAATGTTGTTCTTGAACCCTTTGCGGCTATCATTTAAATGTATAAGAAATTTATATTCACATCACAGGTGGAATAAAAACAAATATAGAGCGGCAGGGATTTTGAGTCCCCTTTAACGAAGAGTGAATTAACCTCTTACTTCGAGTTGACTCGGTATGTATTCGTTATATACATTAGTCATCATCGTCATCACTCTGCTTTCGGTATTAGCAAGTAGAAAATCAAATCCTGGACTTCCAAATACTCTCAAAGCGAGCTCCACGCCTACGATGTACAAACTTGCATAATTTTGAAATTCCAAACTATTACGACACTTAATAATAACTAAACAAACAGGGAGGAAGCACACACGCGTATATACGTGCACTGCATCTACGCGAAATTCCTCAGTGATGAGCCGTTATATGTGCGTGCAGTATATACATAGCGGTAGACGCACAAGTGGCTTCCTGCTGCAATCTATGTGCTTTCTAGTAATTATTACGACCGGTCATTATGACTTGCCGAGCTGATGATGCGATATATTTCCATTGCATCAGTACCTCAAAGAAATCGGTTCGATCTCACTGTACATAACAACCGATCGATTTTATGGAACGTGAATTTTGGTGGCTTTTGATACTTGACGATTTATTTCGTTGGATTAATTCAAAGAGTTGGGGGATTATTGTATACTTAACTTTACCGACTGACATAGCTACTTGGAAAATTAATCCGGTGTTATCAATGATTTTTTACAACTGTGTCGAGGTGATAATATATAGTTCTTTATCGTAACGTGAACATCAGCGCGATGCAATGAAGAAACTTGACACGACTTTTGATAATACTTGTCGTGAATAATTCGATAAGAGTAGTTTGATAAAACGCTCCTAATGTAATATAAGTAAAGCAAGGTGTGACCTTCTTTCAATTATTTGTTCATTCACTCCTCCAAATTTCTTTATCGCATATCACTTCTACATTCTCGATCGCTAACACAAAATCTTCAATTCTATATAAAAGCAGAAGTGACGTAACAAATTCAGCATCGCATAATCAAATAGAAAACTCAAAGTTCACGTATACAGGATAAAGTTCCGTGCGATCAAAAATTCACGAGCGAAAAATCTCTCCGACGTGAAAGGCAATTCAAAAAATTCCGAGTCCCACTCTACTTACCACACAAGACACCGAAAATGGAACAAAGTTCGAAGAAAAGGCAATTTCTAAAACGCCAGTGTATGGCGGCTCGTCGTCTCGCAGGTGCACACGCGCATTTTATCGGGATCCCATTTCCCTGGCGGCGCCGAAAATTTTTCGGTATACCTATATATAGTCCCGAGGGGAAACACGGCTGCGATAATGCCACTGCATCTAGCACGCCAAGTTTTGCCAGTCGCGTGCTTCTCGATAAGACGCTATATGTTATACTGTGCAGCCGAGCAAAAACCGCGGAATCCGGCAAGTTTGTCGCAAACTTAATAAATAATATGTAACCGCGAAGGAGAAATTATTTAAAATTATAAACGTTTAATATCAGCGATGGGTACTCGATGTCCTACGCACGAACTGAAAATCAATTTCGTTCGTTTTCGTTGTACAAATTTTCCGTTCTTTATTTTCATCCACTTGTGTGCGTATATAAATCCGACGCCCATCATGTTTCACACTTTTATCGTCTCTCTCACGACGAATTAGCAAATGCATCGTGAAACCCTTGACGCATCGACGCATGAAAGTCCTTCTCCGTATTTACTATATATAAATTACAGCGTTTTATCGCCTCGGCCCATTTCGCTCGCTCGCTATTTATAAACATATATTTGTGCAGTGAAAACGATTTTCCACGCGGGGGCGGAAGGAGGATACTTCGATTATATTATACGAGGTCGTTCAGATTTTTCATTTAATCTGGTAAATGACGAGACGCGGAGAGAGATACTTTTATCACGGCAATTTAACCGTCACTATATATAATTTGAGAATTTTCTTTATAGCTATAGATACCGTCGCGACCACAAAGTTCCAATGTAGTGTTTTACGTGCTCGCGAACCATGTATATACACACAAATCGAGAATATATAAATTTAAAAAAAATAATCAACTCGTCTTTATTCAGAACGTGAACAAGAACCCTCGAGAATGCAGTGTCGTCGTGTGACACACCGAGAAATGTCAGAGTAGAAAAAAAAACGTTTTCTGGCAATATCGAGAGAGGAAGAAAACTGATATAGAGCAAATCGACGCCGACAGGGACTATATGGTTCATAGACGTCGACGACAACGTCTCCTCTGGGCGTATAATATAAGGTCGGCGGCGGCGGCGGCGCGGCAGATTCCCGGTCGATCGATGAGTGGGGATGTGGGTCAAGCATACGCCCGCGAACCCTTCAGGATTTGCTGCCCCGGCGCCCATTTTTCGATACTATACTCTGCAGCATACGCTGTATACTATATATATACTGGCTTGGGTATATTCTAATATCCCGGTCTGCGACTGACGCGCTGTATATAGAATTATTGTTCATTATATAATATAGTAGGGAAAATCGTATTGAACAAACGATGTATAGACTTTTACTATGCAAATTATTCGAGAAAATTACACCAACAACGCGATTATTGCGTGCTATCTGTCAGTGTTAAATTTTACGACTCTCGAAATTCCATAAAACCGCGAATATGGAGACGAAGAGATAATACCGAGGGCATAAAAAAATCTCATAACTCTCGGTAAAAATCACGCGCTTCGCCGAACATTTTTAATGGGCTCTCGAAGGAGAGGATGATGAAGAGCGTAGCGATAAATTAGCGTTATTAGAAAACCGACGCTTGCGATTTTCAAAGACCGCAAGTATATGTATATGCATCACTTCTTATTCGTGGTAAAACGCGCATTACAATGTAGAGAGAAGGGCATAAATTTTTACTCGCTCAATTTGTACTTACAGCAGTGTATATATCGATCGCCTTAACGGTTTACACTCGCGCGTTGGCGAAAAATTTGTCGATTCGGAGGCTGCTATTGAAGGTGAACTTAATGCTATTATGCTTGAAAAATGGTCTTGATACGCAGTTATTTGCTGCAGAGGATTCATTTTCGATTTCTCTACTTCCGTGTTATTGTATAAAAATGTTTAGATCTCGCTTTCTTGTCGTATACTTTTCAAGTACAGTAAACGATTTTTAATCGCAATCACATCTATCCAGCAACTCTCGTTATAGACTATCTCAATGTTCAACGCAGCGCCTTTTTCTGCAGCATTACCTTTCACAGCCCTGCGAATTGTAGATAACAGGGGGGTTGGGGGGCTCGTTGCAGCGTTTTATATCTCGAACAATGTAGAGCACCATCCAACTTCACTATCCCTATCGTCCTTAGCAGTAGCGAGTACTGTTCTCTGGCTTTTATCCGCAACCCTTGATTTTGTCTCGAGACTTGCATTTTCTGAGAAAAATCCTCGCTGCGCGATTTTAGTGTATTTACGCCGAGAGCAGTGTCTTCCGAGAAGAAATAATATTTACTATATAAAGTTTCTCATGCGCGAAATCGCTGTTCTCTTGACACAGTATATAATCAAATGAAAATTTAAAACAGATTCATTGAGTGTAAAGAACATGATTTTCAAAAGTTTTGTACAAATTTTCAGCTCTCTAAATAGTCATTACCAAAATATATTTCAGCTTTGCAAAGACTCTCAACTGCCAAAATTGTCTTAGGTCTGGAGCAATTTCGTACCCATTAAATACAGATAGGGTAACAATTCATGTAAATAATATTTTTGCACTTTATTTTAAAGAACTAAATACAAATTCCGATTGTTATATCAATATTATAACGGTTTAGAACATGGTAAATTATGAAAAAAATTATTAACATTTATGCGGATGCATGCTGCCTCTGGTACACGCTTGTGGTGACTCCTTTATGGCGGTTCATAAAACTTGTTAAACAGTCAGTATCACCTGCTTCATTTTGCATCCAATCATCAGGTAGGCGGTATATAGTACTGCCTTATGCGGCAGTAGCGGCGGTAGCAGGGGTAGCTGCAGTAGCTGGAGTAGCTGCCGTAGCGGCAGTAGCGGCAGTAGCACACGTAGCGGCAGTAGCTGGCGTAGCAGATGTAGCGGCAGTAGCTGGCGTAGCAGAGGTAGCGCCAGTACCGCCAGTACCAGGGGCATCAGTATCACACGAGCAGTCATCAGTATCATCATTAGAGACAACAATGCCAACAGCCATGAAGGCAATGCAAAGAAGTAGTACGAACTTGGACATTTCGTTACTGCAAATAAATTAGTTTGAATTATTTATGTGTATTATTTTAATCATACTACAATGTACATCACATTATGTACCTTTTTATCATACCCTGGCGTAAAGTATGTGCTTTATTCTCTCCGTTATCTTAAACCTAGAAGTCAAAGTAGAAACGAGCATGCACGTTACAGTTTCTAGAAGTGAGGTTATATGCGACTTTTTCGACCCTAAAATCGGGACATAAACACAAACTACTTTCCGCCGGGCACGAGAAAAAAATTTATATTGCACTCGGGAATAATGAGGGCTATTTTGCTTGTCTGCTTGTCACTGGCAGGCCTGATGTCAATAGTCTACATTATTCCCTCGCTCCATAATATACTATGCAACTCGCAATTACAACAGTAACAACAGTATCTTGTGTACCAAGGGCGTAAAGTGGGCTTTATTGGGCCGAGTGTGGAGTTTGCAATACGAGTCGAAGGCAAGCTAGCACTAGTCGAAGGTAGAAGGCAAGCCAGCACGAGCCGAAGGCGCATTCGGTTCGTGCTAGCTCGCCTTCAACTCGTACTGCAAACTCCACACTCGGTCTATAACAAAGCCCATTTTTCACCCTTGGCACACAATATACTACTTTTGGCCCGCTTTTAGAAAAACGGATAAAGTACCCTTTTTGCTATCGGCGGGCGAAAAAAGTCATGCGCCTTAATATGTATACGAAAATCGTGCATATGTTACAAAAAGTATTATTTTAATAAAATAATCGTTATTCATACTTAATTTGGACTTGAGTCGTTACGGCAGCTACGGATACAGCTGAACTGATGTAGGTATATGGCAACTTATAGCATCAGTATAGTCTGGCATCCTTTATATACCATTTTTAAGATAAGCAATTATTGCTTTGTTGTTGCAATGCGTGTTTGCTTTGTCGATGGGACAAAAACATCACTTTCGACCATATATCTTTAGTTTTTTAATCTTTATTTTTTTTCCTCAAGGACGATGAATCGTTTTCCATTTGTCTTTTCCTATTTTCGGCACACATTAATCCTTTAAAACAGTTTGAAATTTCTAAGCACTGTATTATGAGTAGGATGTTTGCCCTGCCAACTCGGCCCAGATGGCGCCAGTATCCGTTAGCACTTCGGCACTGTAAACGCATACTGGCTGCCTCACCAATAACAAATTAGCAGATTGCACATCTGATGGGCTAATGTGTCTATAAACTCGTATATCTAGTGCAGAGAGCATGAAGGGAGGTAAATTCGCAGAATTATACTTACTGCTAATTTTGCATAACCCAAGGCATTCTCAGAATCCGCCGTTAAATTGCAAACTTTTTGTGCGTTAGTCTTAGACCGAAAAGAATTTTTTTGCTGATAAGTGCGAGATAACAATTGTCGAGACGGCCCGGAAGAAAATTTCGAGATAGGATAATCGTTCATTTATTACCGTGTTTTTATACTAGGGTTATACATCCTGGAACTTGAGCTTTTTTATTTCACTTACGCACTCTCTAAAATTAAACTTAATTCTTGAACAAATTGAAAAAAGAAAAAATAAATTATTAAGTACTCGCTCACACGTTCACTCGTAATGATAAAATTGAATGTGAGACAGTTTAGACACAATTTCGAAATTTTCTATAACCTCGATCGAGATTTGAGATTTCATGCTAGGAGCAGTGTCTTCCGAGAAATAATGCTATTGCATAAAGTTTGTCGTGTGCTGAATCGATGTTCTCTTGGAGTATATTAATTAGGAAATTATATTAAACTAAAAATGTATTTGGTACTAAATTGGAACGTTTAGTTATCTGTACGTATTGTAGAATTTTTATATTATATTTGAGTTTAGCTATCTCTTGATTCGATATATTCTATGAAACCTGTCGTCTGCGTGATTCGTCAAGATAAATGTTTGAGTCTCTCAAAAATAACTGCGTTCATGAAAAACCATCAGGCAAAAAAGTAATGCGTGCGCTGATAAAACAGATTAAAGCCGATATTATTATAAATATAAAACCATGATTCATTGTTTTTGTTGTCTGCAGAATCAATGTTTACATCGATTATAGGTAGTAATAAATAAAAGAATTGATGTTTTTTTTAAAGAAATGCAGGATTTTGAGTGCTAAGGAAATTCAACTGCACATTTCATATCTTTTAAATTTGACTCACAGTGCGAGGCTGAACAATCTACTTTGTATGCTTACATGCGTTGCAGAAATAACACATTTTGATGTTGAGGAAAATTTAATTTTTATTCATTCCGAAGTCACGTGTCAGTTGAACAAACAAGGCAATTAACAATATCCCTCGCAAAACTGATGAGTATCTTCCTGATGTTTTATTAGAAATAAAACCTTAGAGAATCTATTTGTCGGTGACTTTAGTGGAGAGGGAGAAGCAAACAACGACTTTGTCCTTGTCGTCAAGGAAGGCGAACTCGATGGTGAGTAGGATCTTCGGATAATGTTGAGAACGGGCATGTTCAGCTGGTAGGTGACGTCGTCGTCGCTTTCCAAGGGCACTTGGCGTTAGTCAGGGTGCTGCAGGCGTCCTTCTGGGAGAAGGGGTAGTTGACGGTTACGTCCAAGAAGGTGGCGTGGTTTCAGGGTCTTCGTATCTTCGGTTGTAAATTTGTCAATAATAGAGGTAGCGATAGTAATTTTCCATTATATTTATTTACTAAAAGACTTATTCAGTTTCCAGGGTGTACGTCAATTATTTTAGTTAATGCATTTTTATTGTATAATGTACTTTCGATTGAATAATAATATATTGGAGGATTTGAGCTGATGATTCATACACATAATCCACTAGTGTCGTAAGGAACTAATAATAATACAAGGTAACCCTTACGAAAAAAAAATCTGCAGAGAACTCTGTAGAGATATCTGCAGAGAGTCCAAATTCCCTGCAGAGATCTCTGCTAAAGCAGGTGAAGAGAATTTTAATCCGATAGGCTTGTCGAAAATAAATCCTTGGATTGAGACTGGAGATTTCGGGTGTATAGATCAGTCAGTGTTTTGGCTATACATGTGGGTTTGATGTGATGATAAGTTTACAGCTATTGGAGTATTTAATTTTTTTATTAATGCTAATTATTATACTGGTTGTTTTATATCTCGTTAAATTTTAGTTGATATAGTTTTTCATTATTTTATAAATGTTAATTATGCCATTTTACTTTCAATACAGAAATGTGATACTGATTTCTGATAAAATTCGATGAAACATTCTATTTCTCGCTCAAAATAAATGCACGTATACATACATGCACCTACATACTTGTTTTGCAATATTAATAAAAATATAACAAAGTAATACTACTCGGTGTAATTTAAAAAAAAAAATATAATTTTTATTCATTTAAAAGTTTTAAAACTCACATCGACATGTCGGTCAAATAAATTAAATAACTTATCAGCTAGGGTATTTTTCAACAAAATTCTTCGTAAAACTTAAAAGTATATCCTTCTTGTATTTTCACCGATGGAGATCTTATAAGGTCACGCGAAAAGCAACCATACAATAATCGAATCGTTATGGAAAAATATCAGTCAGATTGTCATGTATCAGAATCTATTTGTCGGCAACTTTAGCGGAGAGGGAGAAGCAAACGACGACTTTGTCCTTGTCGTCGAGGAAGGCGAACTCGACGATGAGCGGAATCTTGGGGTAGGACTTGAGAATAGGCATGCTCAGTTGGTAGGTGACGTCGTCGCCGGTTTCCAAGGGGCACTTGGCGTTAATCAAGGTGCTGCAGGCGTCCTTCTGGGGGAATGGGTAGTTGACGGTTGCGCCCAAGACGGTCGCACGGACGCGTGGTTTCAGGGCCTTAGTATCTTCGGCTGAAAGTTTGTAAACACGGTTAATTATTCACTGGAAATAATTATATCGTTTCTAGTTATAATGATTTACTTTCGATTGATGTTAAATAATGACATTATTTCACTTGCTGTTATTATAAAAAACGGATGGTACGAGGTAACTGAGAACTTAGTCATACGTTCAGTGATACGATTCTTATAAACCAATGAAACAAATTGATTTTGTTATGCAAAAATCACTCTGGGAAATATTATGAGCTCATCAAACAGATATCGATATTATTTTGACATTATAAAGATCGAGCTAAATATAAGTACTTACGGATGGAGAAATCCCATTCAGCGCTGACGTTGGATCCTCTGATGAAGGAGCATGGGTTCTTTGTGCATCCGGCGACTCTGACATCCTTTGGTGCAGCACCACCCTTGCAAGGCTTGAAGGGCGTCGACTGAGTCGAAGACGCCACGAGGAATGCGGCAATGATGAAACCTTAAAAAAATGTTTTGATAGAGTTTTTTTTCTTGTAATCTACTTGATTTAGATGTTTTATTACAGGAGATCACCGTTGGTGAAATGCAATCTCAACTAATTTGCAAACGAAATCAGTTCTGATTATATAGCGATAGATCTTTAAATTATTGCTTCGAATGATATACGATATTGATTAGAACTTTGTTGCGTGATCAATCAAAACTATATGTCTACACACAATCATCGAATTCGGCTGTATACGTGACACGGCTTTTATTTTATGTTATCGTTTGAGAAATAGTATTTTCTCATTCGTCATCAATACCACTGAGCCATATAAAGTTCAGTAACATATCACGCATTATTCTTGAATAATATAAGTAACAAACGCGCAAAAGCTGTGCGATAAGTCTCTGAATGCTTGGATTTCAATAATCATAATATATGAATTAAAATAATTTGTATACTATTAATTAAAAATCCAAACAAACAAATGAAATTCCACTTGAATATCTGATGAAAACGCATCAAAATCTATAAGAGGAGATATCAAAATAAATCAAAATATCTCTTACCTGCGATGAACTTCATGTTTGCTTCGTTTTCAATCTCCCAGTCCAAGCCAAGAGGTCAGCGCGTCTTTCAGTCGATTTCTACCAGTCGTCGAGTTCGTCTCGTAGTATTTATAACCCCGCAGAGCCTCTATCTAATCGGCACGCGACGCGTGCGATTCGGAGCTCGATAACTTACTATCTTTCCCTTTCTTTCTCTTACTCTCTTTCTCTCTCCCCCTTTCCTACGACGCGATCGGCTCGTGGCTCGCGCGACACACCAGGTGTTCAATTGAAAGTCCGATACCCCCTTATCGATCGCGATGTTACACGCGAGAGAACAATTACATTCCGTTATCGAGCGGCGGTGAGACAAAAATTTTTGTTCTGCCACGCGTCGTCTCTCGACGAAAATATACTTGAACCTTTCGATCGAGACTTGGAATTTAGAGTGTCAAAACGACCATTTCCGCCTTTGAGACACTGGCTGGTTATAGGAGAGCGTTGCGGTTAAAGCTGGAGATAAGAAAAAGAAAAAACTTTATGTCAGAGGCTTGATTGTTGAAGATGAACTATTATATGGATGCATTTTGTGTGGCGGAGTTGCGAGAGAGGTCAAGTTGGTCATTGGGTTACGAGTGACGAGGCTCACATGATTGAATGGTGTAATTTATTGGAATATACTGTTGTTGTACGCATGTAACTATTGTTGGGAATATTATATGTGGTTGTTGAGATGGTGAGTGAATTTTTTAGCCACCAAAATATTCGCTGACGCGGTATTAAAAAAGACTCATTTCCTTTGTTTATAACGATTATGCAGAGAAAGTATTTAAAAAAGTGATGTACAAAGAAGACCATCACTCAACAGCATATTTCAAGTTGGGATGAGTCATTTATCAATATTTATTAGTATTTGTTTTAAGTTAAGATAGTTACATACGGCTATAAAAAGATAAAAACAGATTCTTTTAGTCACAAATTAAACATCGTAGGATAACGAGTCTAGAGTATTTGTACAATTACTTCAATAAAATAAAATGATTAGTCATACTAAATTTTGTAGCATATAAAACTAAACTGTAACCTATTCCATAAGTGAATCCTCGCAACTTTATTATCAGTAAGATAATGTGCATGTGTATAAGTACTTCTATTATACTCACTTATTTGGCAGAACGACCGTTACGACGCCAGCTCTTATATTCTCACACTGAATTCCAAACTTTTAATCAAGGAAAGCAAGTATTTTTCCAAAGTGTACATGAAATTGCACAACAACTCTGCACTTTTGGAAGACAGTCGGTAACTAATCGTATGCAAAATTGTATAATAATATCCAGGAAAATGTCGTACACTGCGCAAATAGCATTTAATCTCGTTTATGCAAATTAGTCACTCCCTATTGGGCGACTGCGACTACCGCACATGCGCAGATTAACACTAGCGGCGCGATGCGGACTTTGAGGCGGTTTATTTGAGATCATGAAATAACGCAAAATTTGAACTGAATGACGTAGTTAGGAAATAATATCGAAGTAACATTTTTGTTAAAAACTGTTGTATTTATTACATTTTCATATAATGAAAATTTGAGTAACTTAATTTTCTAGATAAAAAATACAATTCTTGATCAGACTTTCCGTAATACCAGATTTTGAACGAAAATGTTGCGAACTCTTTGTATAAAACATCGTAGAGGAAAGTCTACTCCGACTTATATATGCGTCGAATTTTATCTTTCTGTTTCTCTCCTACAATCTTGAACGTGACAAACAGAATGCAAATCCAAAATGTGTTTTGTATTCCGTTGTAGTATCAAGATCTACGATTTTCGATTATTTGTCAGAGATTCATCTGTTACGGAAAAGACGATATAAAATGATAATTTCTTCTTTACATAAACAAATATAAAACAACCCTAATTTCATACAGATCTATGATTTCAACTTAAAAAAAAACCTATAATTAATATACAATCATTGAAAACTCATAAAATCAATATTTCGATATGTTCCAGGATCCTTCGGCCCGTCACTTCCAGACTGTCAGCAACAGAACCTCATTAGCCTCTCGTCACATATTGTCTCGATGAAGAGAAGACAGTCACGACCTGTTCCAGGACGGCATCTGCATGAATCTCTCGACGAGCCAATCTCTCAGCCGGGTCGGCGCGATTCTGAAGAGCGTGTGATAAAGCGTATAACGCCACGGCTCGCACCTGTTTGAAGAAAAAAAAAAAAATAGATTTTTACACGATCTCGATCGGGCAGGTGTTTGATTGCGATATTGCTATAATCGCGCGATGCGTCAACGAAGGCATAAGTCGCGTAAGACGAATGTTGTTTGTTGAGTGTGAGAATCTGCGAGAAGTGGATTTATCTTTTTATTTATATATATTGTTTTTTTTGTGCGCTGTGAGTGGACGCAGGTGTTCTAATATCGAGGCGCGCGCGTGTCTAGACACCTCTCGCTAATGGATTAAGCGAGATAAGCTTGCTTTCTTAATTAAAGTAATCCAACGGAGGCTATTATTCCGCTAATTATTGTACGTTTGGAGTGTCTTGCACGTTTATTAAATTTTGATGATATTAAATAGAATGAAAAAACGGAAACATAATAATTAACTAACTTGTAAACAGCCGCTGGCCTGTCGTCCAGTAGAGCAGCTTCGAAAGCCTGGTACACCTTAGGGTTCTGCAACCTACAGACTTTCTTCGGACCCGACAAACTTTTCAGGTAGCCGGCGTAGCTCTCGAAGTAGTCGCCGTAGAATGTCCTCGCCTCATCGGTCATACCCTCTCGCATGTCGTCGAAGTGTTTCTCCTGGTTGGACAGAAGATTGCTCTCCATCGCGAAGGAACCTTGAAGAAGAAATAAGCATGAACTTCAGCAGCAAAGTCCGATACTGCGCGCGTAAACTGCGAAGGTACTACGTCAAGTGTAAATTAAGCTGCTACCTGGTATGAACGTGACGACCTGGACATCGTACTTCCTGAGCTCGACTCTGAGCGATGTGGACCAAGCTTGTAGGGCAGCTTTACTGGCGCCGTAGACTGCGAGACCTGGTAACGGTGCCAGAGCGCAGTGGCTCGTTACATTGATTATTCTAGATTTACCATCTCGGATCCAGGGTAATAGACGCTTTGTTAGTGACATTGTCCCCAGGACGTTTACTTCTAGCTGAGAGCGAACCTGATCGGCAACCTGCCATTCGAACTCGCCGAATATCATGACGCCTGCGTTGTTCACCACTGTTCGGAATTCTGAAATTTTGTGCGTTAATTGTAATGATGTATGTACGTACCATAATCGATAAACATTGGTGTTCAAGGCACTAAAATTATTACAAATAAAAATACATTATAATCTTGCACATTCCTCGTTTTATGTAGCATTAACAAGCAACAATCAAAATAAAAGATAAGATCCAGACGATCGATATATACCGATCGTTACAAAGTTCCCGGCGATAAATCATCCTTTATAAACCCTCTATCACAATATATCCGTAAAATTGACCGATTTTTTGTCGGGGTTATGCAGAGCCGCTGTTGATACTTGCGAGACTTTGTGCGATTGTTTACAGGCGTTGTTTCATAAAAAGTGAGCGAGAGCTGTGGGAATGCTCAAATTTGTTATCTAAATCTACGGAATGTGGCCTATAGATATATCTAATACACCGCGACCATCTCGAAGCAATTTTCCTAATTAGAACCCTGTTGAAAATAATGACGTCATAAAAGGTTCCAATTTGTAGCCATTTAATGACTTAATTATTTTCAACAGGGAATATATCTTATACTGTTATGCCTATAACTTTTCCCCGCTCCACAGTATTATCAGGCATAAATTTAGGCGAATACGAGAAAATTAGAAAAAGATAGAATAAAAAGTATAAATACTCAAAAAATATAGCCGCAATTACCTCGATCCTCTGTCTTCGAAATGTTTTCCACTTCTCTGCCGAAATGCTCGACACTCGTCTCGTCGGTCAGATTCAGAGGCAGAACTATGGCGCCGGATTTTCCAAGATTATCGGCGGCTTCGCTCTTCGCTTGAAGAACGCCGGCGACGACTTTGGCACCTTGACTAAGACAGTGACAGGCTAGACTGTAACCCAGGCCCGAATCGCAGCCCGTCAGGACAACCAAGTGCCTCGGACCCAAACTACTCGAACGGGACCAGCTGCGTCTGTAGAGACCACCTATAGGGGGATGCAATGTATATTTTTGATAAAATGTTTTTTAAATTGGATGTATTAATATAGGTTGCTATGATCGGAATCGTTATCGGTAATTTTGTCGGAATTCGTTTGTTATCGCGATCGGTTTCGACGTAAGTTGTAGAATTTTATCGATTTGGGATGTATTATTGTGTTAGATAATGTATATTAGATGAAACGTTGATATTTGAAAAACAAAAACAGGAATAATTCTCGAGCAATGATTCATCGAGTGTAATTAAGCGGATATACCGGTTATACGCTTGAAAAAACGAGTAAATATATGTTAATATGAACTTGAATTCTGAATGAAATCGGTAAAATTTTAAAAACCGATTTACTCCGATCGACCTAAACTCATTATTTCAATTCTTATTTATTATCAGTTACGATAAGATAATCCGAAATGTTCTCCCTTCAGACTCCCAAAACCGATTCGAAATACTCTATTATCCCCCAGCGTAAACTTCATCACGCAACACCTGTCATATCTCCTCGAAATTTCCGCGAAATCGGCACTGCACGCTCCTCTCCTTAAATTACGCAAGCTTATACAGCGACTGAAAACGGAGCCGCCTACACTACACCCTTCTATATATATATAGTGAAACGCTTAAGAAGCGCGTTACACAAAATAAATATATGTAATATAGAATAAATACTTACCCAAAGCAACGACAGCAGTCAGACCGACGGCAAGTTGCCATCTCCGTCCTTCGTAAGAACTCATCTTCTTCTTGTAGGCACACAAAACGTATCAACCCTTATATATATATGTAGGATATTACGGGGTCAATGTATAAAC